>JAKOOJ010000029.1:7131539-7331539 GCA_022577455.1 Arizona elegans | reverse complement strand
ATAGCCACACGGAGAAGCTTTGGTTCTGAGAGTTTTTCCTCTCTCTCCTCCAAATGCTGAAGAACTCTGAAGCATCTTTTCAAAACCTCAGGCCAACTGCTGCTACGGACAGAGCCCTGAGTTAGAAGAACACAGCCACTGCACGTAGCAGTTGAGCGACTGATCTTGGGCCAAGATTGCCTTTCAGATTTATTTATTTATTTATTTATTTATTTAGCATCCTGCAAGTTTTCTGCCTCTGTAAAAGACGCACCCGTGCTTGGTGCTCTGCGTCAAATCAGAGGTATCCAACCTTGGCGACGTTTAAGATTTGTGGACTTCAAACTCCCAGAATTCCCCGGCCGACATGGGGAACGTAACCTCCTTCATTATTAGCTCAAAATATTTATTATAGTCTTCAAATAATCATAGCATGCAGGGGTCGGAAGGCAGTTTGGAGGTCATCTAGGGTTGTTTGCCCAACCATGGCAATTTTAAGACCTGTGGACTTTAATTCCTAGAATTCTCCAGCCAACCATGCTGACTGGGGAATTATGGGAGTTGAAGTCCACAAATCTTAAACTGGCCATGGTTGGGCAAGCCTTAAAGTGACTATGGGTGAATGGATAGCCTTGGTCTAAAGCAGGGGTCTCCAAACTTGGCATCTTTAAGACTTGTGGACTTTAACTCCCAGAATTCCTCAGCCAGCTTTGCTGGGACTTGAAGTCCACAAGTCTTAAAGTTGCCAAGTTTGGAGACCCCTGGTCTAAAGGTACAAGAGCTGAACTGGGAGTTGAAGTCCACAAGTCATAAAGGGGCCATAGCTCCCCACTTCTGCCTTCGAGCTGCCACCAACAAGGTCTCATCTCCGGTTTCCCATTTCCTAATCCCTAAAAAAGTAAGATTGTGCCAACAATCTTAGGCAACCGAACAAACGTTTTTGGCAGTGGTGTATAGACTGCAGCTGAGCACCCTGTGCATTGATCAGACTAAACAAGAAAGGCATTTGATTTACTAATTGCTGGGTTAAATCACCTCTTGAGGAGGTTACAGATGCCAATGTTTTCACAGACGAGAAAAGTGAGTTAATGGGGACTTCAAGGCCAAGAAGACAAAAAGGAACTTTTCTCCTGCCGCTTATCCAATATCCTTGATGCAGTTTCCAAGAGAGCCCCAAAAATGGTTTTATGAAGTCACTAGCAGGTCTGTAAAAACATTGGTGAAATGTCAGCGTTCAGCTTCTCTACTTCTAGAGTGGAAGATACACGGGCGAAAGAGATGTGAGTTTGTCGGGATGAAGAAGTGATACAATATCTGAAGTTGGGTTTGCGCTTCCCAGGAGACTGGGACAGAAATGGAAATGGGATGCTTGCAATCCTGCGTGTTGAGAGGTTTGTGTGAATCTATTCCTGTTAAGCCATCATCTGGTTTATGGATGGCCTTGCATATTATTAGATTGTCAACTAGAGTTAGGGCTAAGGATGTTGCGTGAACCCAACTACCATGTTTCCCTGAAAATAAGACCGGGTCCTATATTAATTTTTGCTCCAAAAGACGCATTAGGGTTTATTTTCTGGTTAGGTCTTACTTTTGGGAAAACACAGTACTAAATGCGTCCGTCTGGCTGATGATCTTAACTGGGGCTTATATTACGAGCATCCTGAAAAATCATGCTAGGACTTATTTTCCGGTTGGGTCTTATTTTCAGGGAAACAGGGTACATTATCTTTGAGTTTGGAGTTCCAAAATGTAAATCCTTGGTGAATTCAAGTTGCAGTCTTGGTATCCACCACGTCCCATATACCAATATAGCTACCAATATCTATATTATCTATCCATATTCCTTCTATCTATCATCCATCTTTCTGTCATCTATCCCATTCAATAGTATCTGATTCTTTGAGACCGCCTGAACATGTGCCTGAAGATTTCTTGGTAAGGGTGTTGTTTTTTTTAAAAAGAAGTGGTCGGTCGGCCGTTCCTTCCTTCCTAAGGCCCAGAGAAAGTGACTGGCCCAAGGTCACCCAGCTTGCCTTGAACGCCTAAAGGCAGGACTACAAACTCACAAGTCTTTCTAGCTCGGGGTCCTTAACCACAATAAGAAACTGACTCACGATCGATCAATAAGCAAGCAAGCAAGCTTTGCAACCATACCTAGGTTGACATTGTTCAACGTTCACTTGCGTTTAATAGAGCTCATGCCCTGTTTGAAAGGTTTACAAAAGCCCGGTTGGCAAACTTCAGTGAAATGTACATTTGAGCATGTCGACCTTAAGAAAACTCCCTCTGCTCCGTGAGCTGGAAGAGCGTGCATGTTCTATGATTCTGAAACGGTTTGTGACAAAGCATGTTCATTATCCATGGGGGGGGGAGTTAGTTCTAAATGACCCTTTAGAACAGTGTCGGTAAACCTTTTTCGGCACCGAGTGCTGAAATGGGAGTGCGTGCGCGCATGGGGGGAGCACCGGAAACCGGAAGAGCAGCTCCCAGAAACTGGGAGCGTAGTTCCCCAGCGTGTATGTGCACGCTGAGAAAATGAGCTTCCGGTTTCTGGCATGAGCATGTGCGCCGGTCACCTGATCTTCCGGTTTCGGTCACTCCTGCGCCTGCAAAGACCAGCTGGTCGGTGCGCATGAGTGCACCAGAACCCAGGAGAGCAACGGGCGATGACTGGCATCCCCAGAGAGATGGCTCTGCATGCCACTTCCAGCACGCATGTCATAGGTATGCCATCACAGCTTTAGAAAGCTATGCCAATACTCATTGGATGTTTATAATGAAGTCTTGTAAACGCTTTTCTTTCTTGTTCATTGCATAATCTTGTTCATTGCATAATCGCAATGGCTCATTGGTTCCTAATACTTTGGAGCAGGGGGTCTCCACCAATCCGTGGCATGCAGAGTAACCGGGCTACACAAACAAGCAAAGCCCCATCCGTGGGATGCAGGCAGCACATGAAACCACACCCCTTCCGGTCCACAGAAAAACCTCTGTCCTTGGGTCCCCGGTGCCCAAAAGATCAAGGGCTACTGCTTTGGAGAATAAAAATTCTTTATTTTCCAAGGTCTTGTTTTGAGGTACATTTGATTATTGCGTAGCTGAGAAAGGCATAACGGAAGGCCAATGTCTGCCATGATTTCAGGCTGTGGTTTCTCATTCTTCCATTGCCTAAATGAAATAAGCTATATGTAAAGAGGGACATGTTAGCTCATTGGCTAAGACGCTCAGCTTGTTGATCGAAAGGTCCGCAGTTCAGCGGTTCGAATCCCTAGTGCCGTTTAACGGGGTGAGCTCCCGTGACTTGTCCCAGCTTCTGCCAACCTAGCAGTTCGAAAGCAGGTAAAAAATGCAAGTAGAAAAATAGGGACCACCTTTGCTGGGAACGTAACAGCGTTCCGTGCACCTTTGGCATTGAGTCATGCCAGCCACATGACCACGGAGGCGTCTTCGGACAGTGCTGGCTCTTTGGCTTTGAAACGGAGATGAGCACCGCCCCCTAGACTCAGGAACGACTAGCACATATATGTGAGGGGAACCTTTAACTTTTTAAAGAAAGGATTATCAGCAAGAGGAAGCTTCATAGCTGCGTTAAGCATAACTACTCCTTAGCAAAAATACATACCCCCTGCCTCAAAAACCATTGCATTCTCTCTCCTTCCATTCACCAACAAGGAACGAAGATGCTAACTAGCCATATTGGCTAATTATTTGGAAAGAGAACAGAAAAATGGAGGAGAGACAGAGAATAGAGAGAACTCTCTACACTGCACCATCCTAAAAGAAGCCAAACGAAATGTTAGTTGCATTTGAACCCCCATCAATCAAGTCTGACCTTTTCCGAGAAAACCTAAAGACAATTTGAGAACAGTGTTTTCTAACGCAGAAGGTGAATTGGAATTTAAAAAAAAAAAAAACAGGTTATTTTAAATAAGCAAGTTTTTACAGGCATCCCTATAACATGCTTAATTAGGTCATCTGCAAACCTAATGGTGTCTCTACATGACATACTAAATACGGTGTTGATGTAGGACAGGAGTGTCAAACTCACGTCATCACAGCGACATCACGTGATGTATCGGGAGTTTTTTCCCCCTTTGCTAAACTGGGCATGCACTTGGCCAGCACATGACACATCCGGCCTGCAGGCCGGGAGTTTGACAGCCCTGATGTAGGAGAAGAACAAACAGAGCTGGGGGTGGAGTTAAGTATGTCATCAACCTAGAATCCTTACATTGCCATGAATGGCTTAAATCCAATCCCTCTTGGATTCAGTCTGGTGCCAATTTAGCACTGCATTTAATTGACTAGATTCTTGTGCATAGGCTTAAGAAATAAATCTTCTGAATTGCAACACTGTGTGGCCCCGATTCTTTTGCCTAACAGTCAATCTGAGTTGGTCTTTTTAATGGCTTGGTGCGTCGTGCAAATCATCATGTGGTTAGTTGATAATTCAGTGCGTGGGAAAAGCCGGCTAATGGGTTAACCCAGGCAAGCAGATTAAACATATTGAATTCACATGGCAAAGATGGAGATCACATCGCAGAGTCAAGTGGCCGGGGAAGGGAGCTCTGCAAGCAAGCCTCTCAAATGTCTGAATCCAGATTATTATGGGTTGGAAGAAGGGGGGGAAAGGAGAAGGAAAGGCAGGGAAATAACCTTTAGATAGAAAGTTGAAGCTTTATTAAAACAGCTGGAGCTGTTTTGACAGCAGCCACCAGCACTGACAACAACCTCTGCCCCCCCCACCCCCACCCCCAGCCTGGGAGACAGATGAAACCAATAAATGCAGTTAATTGACTCTTGCTGCTAGATGAGTATTTGCAATCTCTTTAAAGGGATCAACTCTGCCAAGGACACAGGCAAGCAATTAACCCGAGGTACCATGGCTGGGTTGCCTTTTGCAACATGGAGATTGATGTTGAAGGAGGACAACCAAACCAATAAGGGGCATTTTAGCTTGTGGGGGGGAATACAATTTTGCTTTTGGTTTTTTAAAAGTGCATTTGGGAGAAGCATCTCACAGAAAATTAGCTATGATTCATTGGCAGGAGAGAGAGAAAAATATTGCTTGCTCTATAATAACCGAATTTGGGGTCAGTGGGAGTAGTTGGAAATTCAAGGCAGAGCCAATCAAATATTTATTCAACCTAGGGATAAATACTGTGGGATGTGCTGATCACATTTATAACTTTAGGAAGAGTAAGAGATTTATTATTTATTTGTAACATTTTAAAAACTGCCCGTCTTTCTCATAGAAACACTGTCTTTCCCATCACCTCATGTTCCATTCCTTTCAATGGCCAACATCATCCAGCAAAGGTAGCTCTTCCATTGCTGGATTTGTGGGCCATAGTCCCATGAATGACCATTTGAACCAGGGAAGAATGTTATGGGCTGGCTTCACTCATCCAAAGAGGCCATTGGCTTCAGGAAGGAAGGAATACAAAAAGTGTCCCTTTCCAGTTGAGTCTTATTAAAAGAGCCAGACCACCGGGAGCTCCAGTTTCAGCACCGTGGAGAGTTCTGGATTCAGCACCATGGAGAGTTCTGGATTCAGCACCGCGGATAGTTCTGATTCAGCACCGTGGAGAGTTCTGGATTCAGCACCGTGGAGAGTTCAGGATTCAGCACCGTGGAGAGTTCTGGATTCAGCACCGTGGAGAGTTCTGGATTCAGCACCGTGGAGAGTTCAGGATTCAGCACCGTGGAGAGTTCTGGATTCAGCACCACGGAGAGTTCCAGAAACATGGACAATGCCTTATCGCCTTCACATTCGTCTGGCGTCTAACATTCCTCTGTTGGGAAGTTCAACAGGTTTAGGACATCAGTGAACCCTGACTGGTCTTATAACAGAGTAAACCAAAGAGACACATGTACTTGTGGCTAATGTATACCTGGCCATTGTGGCCTGTGTATATCAAAGTTTCTACCTTAGTGTGTGTTTTTTTTTTCTTTTAATTTATATGCCGCCCTTCTCCGGAGACTCAGGGCGGCTTACAATGCGTTAAGCAATTGTTTGAGTGACCCTAGCCGACAGTGGTTTATTCAGTCATCCAAGGTTATTGTCTTCAGTGTGTTGGGCCAACCCAGTCTCTGCTCTGACTCCTTTCACGGAAATTCTGATTAAAGATTTAATCTTTTAGATTAAACTATTTTAGACGTTTAAAGGGGAGATGAAGATACAGTGAATGGTTGCAGCTGACTTAGGGCAGCATCTAATTAGTGGAGGGTTAGTGTTCTCATTTGGTGTCATTCCACCTCCTTGCCTAACCAAGATGCAGCCAATCAATGCATCATTCCTGAGGCTGCTTTCCATTGATCTAATATATAATTTCCTTCCCTTGACTTTGAATTTAATGAGAGGAGCCTGAAGGACATTCAGATGTTCTCCCTCTTTTACACCATTCAGCCAATTTCCAGATGATTAAGAGTATCTACCTCTGCTTGTGCAACAAGCAGCCTTCCATACATACCTCTTCCATTATTTCATTGTCCCCGTTTGACCTGATGGTTCCTTTCTTTCTTTCTTTCTTTCTTTCTTTCTTTCTTTCTTTCTTCCTTCCTTCCTTCCTTCCTTCCTTCCTTCCTTCCTTCCTTCCTTCCTTCCCTCCCTCCCTCCCTCCCTCCCTCCTTCCTTCCTTCCTTCCTTCTCAAAATGAATGATACGTGAGCTCTGTAAGGCCTACTACAGCCATTACCAAAAACGTTGCAATAGTGATCTTCTTGTGTGGGAAAAGTGATCCAGAGAGGAACAAAACGAGAATAAAATTAATTCAAATATCTTCTGTGAAGAGTTTTAAAGCACCTAAAAGCGTCTGGTTTGCTAATTGCTTAGAATTAGCTTCTGTTTTTATAGGGCTAGCTAGGGGGAAAAAAAGGCAATTTAGCTCCAGTTTTTAAGCAAGGAGTGGGAACATTCTGGGAATTGTAATCTTGACATAGTCTGGAGGGCACCAGATCATGGAAAGAACCACGATCTGTGTTCTCAAGTGTTAACGCTTATATTCTGTTAATCTTGATCTACAAGCCAAACAGAGAAGGGCCTTACATAAGACATCTGTCTTTTCTGTAATGAATTAACGAGGAAGTGCTTGAAAAGAAATACAATCAATTATTCAAAGCCCAGATCTTTTGAAATGCTAATAAGGTCATCCTTTTTTTGAGGGACTCTTGGATCAAATTATGGTAAATTCAGATGGCCGCTGTCAGAGGGCCATCTCAGCTTGGATGGACAGGGAGATTAAAGCAAGCAATCCAAATTCTAACAATAGAATGGCAATAAGATCACCTCTCTCTAGGGCCTTTTCAAAACCCACTCATTAGCCAAATCAACCCCCCCTCTCTCCCTCTCCCTCCCTCCCTCCCTCCATCTCTCTCCCTCTCTCCCTCCCTCTCCCTCCCTCCATCTCTCTCCCTCTCCCTTCCTCCCCTCCCCTCTCTCTCTCTTTTTTCGCAAATCTGGGGCTACCTCCAACCACATTGCCAAATCCCCAGCACATGGATTCCTGAAGCACAGAAAGACAGTGTTGTGATGTCTATTGTCATTTCAAAGGCAAGGAAAATCTTGTATCAAATAAACAGAGGCATGAGTTAATAATCAATGCTTGCTTTGCTTCTCCTTAGAATAGTCTCCTAAAGCAAATCCTTGGTGGCTCCCTATCCCCCTCACTGTTCCAAACTTAGCCCCTTTGCTTTTTCTCAGTTTTCCAGGGCTAAATCCAAAGATCAAAACCCCACAATACTAATCTCTGTGTGTGTGTGTGTCTCTGTCTCTGACTGTCGGTCTCTATCTATCTATCTATCTATCTATCTATCTATCTATCTATCTATCATAAGGTAAAGGTAAATTTCTCCTTAGTTCTAAGTTGCTTCTCTCCTTGATGAGTTTCCACCAGTTGCTTCTTCTCCAGCCTTCAGGTGCTTTGGAGAATAGCTCGACTCCCTCTTCTTTGTGGCAGCCCCTGAGATATTGGAAGACTGCTATCATGTCTCCCCTAGTCCTTCTTTTCATAAGACTAGACAGACCCAATTCCTGCAACCGTTCTTCATATGTTTTAGCCTCCAGTCCCCTAAAATCCTCTTTGTTGCTCTTCTCTGCACTCTTTCTAGATGATGTTACTGAGTTTGGGTAGTGAACTATCTGCAAGGAAGCAACCAAGCTCAGAGATCACCAAGGACCCCTTGGCTCCCAGCATCCTTCACTATGACCCTTGTTTCTTGAGGCTGCTGGGAACTGTAGTTCTGCCTCATCAGGAAATCCACCAGCTTTTGCCTCTGCCACCAAAGCCCACTCATGACCGGCCTGTGCAGTTTTCCCAGCAAAGATGTAACCACATTTATGTTTAAATTTCTATACCGCCCTTCTCCAATATAGGACTCATCACCACGAATCCCGTGTGCTTACGAAGATTTGCCGCACAGCCTTCGGTCGGGTTTCCATAACGCAGGAGAAATTAAAAGCTCTCCTTGTGTACGGTGGTAATTAAATTCCTAATCAGTGACAGCCCATTGAGGAAGAAATGGATGGCTTTTTAATGCCCCAGTTTAAGGAGGAACAGACATCGGTCGTGGCAAGAGTGATAGGACCACAGTCACGTAGGTCGAACGGAGGCTGGGCACCAGCTGCCTTTGCAATGAATTGCAATTACCACGGTCTGTTTTTAAACAGGGCTCAACTGCATGGCTTCCTTTGATTGCTGGTAGCAGACGGCCTCAGAAAACAAATCCAGGCGACTCCCAAAATTCGTCCTTCTTGAACCCCTTGGGTCATTCATAGAGTTCTTCTCCAAACCAAACCTCTGAAGATGCGTTGGGACTACAACTCCCAGACTCCCTTCACCTTTAGCCATGTTGACTGGGCCTCTTACAAGCTGCCATCCCATGGCTAGCAGATCCCATTTCAAAACCAGCCTTTAGGTATTTGATACATATATCAATATATATCAATATATTGTACCTTTACAGGGAGGATACATGAGATGAGGGTGTGGCTAACTGATGAGGCCTTATAAGGCCAAATAGATCTATCTTAGTTTCCCAATGGGCAGCAAAGGGTCTGCTGGCTGCCAGAAAAAGAAAAAAAGCCCAGAAACTAGTGAATTGTGATTTCACTGAACTAGGGCTGCATAATATCTTGGTTTGTGTAAGTAGAACCTGACTAAAGAGACATACACATAAAACCTACGAAAAAGAAACACACACGTGCGCGCGCACACACACACACACACACACATATATTTCTTTTTCTTTTTCGTAGGCTTTTATGTGCATATTCTTTCTAGCCAGGTTTTACCTACGTAAGCTAAGATGTTAGCTTACGTAGGGGCTGCAGAACATCTTAGCTTACGTAGGTAAAACCTGGCTAGAAAGAATATGCATATTATATATATATATATACATATCTATCTATCTATATCTATATCTATATCTATATCTATATCTATATCTATATCTATATCTATATCTATATCTATATCTATATCTATATCTATATCTATATCATCTATCTATCTATCTATATATTGAACTATAGCCAATCTCCATTCCAGGTGCCTGGGAGACATAGTGAAAAGACGAGCTGCTGCGATCTCCTATCAGTAGTCCTTGGATTACAACCGCAACTGAGCCCAACATTTCTTTGCTAAGGGAGACAGTTGTTAAGTGAGTTTTGCCCCTATTTTCTTGACACGGTTGTTAAGTGAATCCCTGCAGCTGTTAAGTTAGCAACACAGTTGTGAATTGAACTTGGCTACCCTTTTGACTTGGCTTGTCAGAAGGTCGCAAAAGGGGGGGGCGGAAATCACGTGACCCTGGGACACTGCAACCGTCATAAATATGAATCAGTTGCCCCATCATAAATATGAATCACTTGCCCGGTGACTGAATTTTGATGATACTGAGCCTGACTAGGTGGCTCAGTAGCCTGACTAGGTGGCTCAGTGGCTAAGACACTGAGCTTGTCGATCAGAAAGGTCGGCAGTTCGTTGGTTCGAATCCCTAGTACAGGTCTCCAGAGTAAACGGGGTTGGACTAGATGACCTCCAAGGTCCCTTCCAACTCTGTTCCTGTTACTGTCACTGACACGGTCAAGGGGATGCCGCAACGGTCTTAAGTGTGTAAAAACAGTCGCAAATCGCCTTTTTCCAGTGCTGTCATAACATCGAACGGTCGCTAAATGGCCGGTCGTAAATCGAGAACCACCTGTGTTTGCGGGGTTTCTTCGATGTGTCCATTGTGTCCCTGCATAAGACAAAATGCCGGCTAGCTGGGAGGGATCCAGTGGATCTCTTTTCTCGCCCCCCCCCCCACTGCATTCCTGTTCTCTGTTTTTCATTTCTTGGAAGCCAGGAGGAGGAGGAGGAGGAGGGGGAGAAGCGATAGAATAGACGCATATGAGAAGGGGCTATTTCCCATTAAAATGCAAGGTGCGTGGTATGTGCGCGCATGCCAGACAGATCAAAGAACAAGAGCCAGCGGATCACGTGGCTGATCTCTGGGGTGTCTGCCTAAACTCAGCGCTTATTAGAATTACACTGATTAATTTTCGGGATTGAGGCCTTCGGTGCTGCCCCAGGGGTACGGGAGTAGGTGGTATGTTTGCAAAACCGACCGATTCATAGCAGCGGGAGGCTGAATGGGGAGGGGGCATTCCCACCCTACACACACACATACCCCAGGGATGAATTAGAGAGCCTCGCTTGCAGCTATTACGGTATTATGACTGAAAGCTACCCTGCCTCTTTTTCAGGCAGCTGTGAAAAATTGTGCTGGTCTTTTGTAGTCTTTAAAAAAAAAAAAAAAAGGGAGAGCTGGAGAATGACAGCTATTTTAACGTAGGAGAGGAGGCGATTCCAAAAAAGAAAAGAAAATAAACCCTCTCTCTTTATTTTAACATTAATCCCTCCTCCCTTGTGTCTGGCGAAAACGGGTCTAGAGCTCTTACCTACAGTCAAAATGGTTGATCCGGCCAAAGGTTATAAGCACAAGAGGAAAAGGGGAGGAGAAGGCAGAGGAGGGGAAGAAGAGCCCCCAACCCTGTGGGCAAGGCAGAGCGCTAACCTTGGTCGTCCCAGCTTCTGGCACTTCCGTTCAGTCTCATTCCCGTTCAGAAGATAGACTAGAATAGAATAACAGAGTTGGAAGGGACCTTGGAGGTCTTCTAGTCCAGCCCCCTGCTTAGGCAGGAAACCCTACACCACTTCAGACAAATGGTTATCCAACATCTTCTTAAAAACTTCCAGTGTTGGAGCATTCACAACTTCTGGAGGCAAGTTGTTCCACGATTAATTGTTCTGGCAGGAAACCTAGTTCTAGGTTGCTTCTCTCCTTGATTAGTTTCCACCCGTTGCTTCTCGTCCTGCCTTCAGGTGCTTTGGAGAATAGCTTGACTCCCTCTTCTTTGGGGCAGCCCCTGAGATATTGGAAGACTGCTATCATGTCTCCCCTAGTCCTTCTTTTCTTTAAACTAGACATACCCAATTCCTGCAACCGTTCTTCATATGTTTTAGCCTCCAGTCCCCTAATCCTCTTGGTTGCTCTTCTCTGCCCTCTTTCTAGAGTCTCCACATCTTTTTTACATCGTGGCGACCAAAACTGGATGCAGGATTCCAAGTGTGGCCTTACCAAGGCCTTATTCTTTTCCCTGGGAAGCCGTCCCGTTAATGGCTTTTATCACAGAGGCTGAGCCCTCAAAATCCAGGCTCAGAAAAGCTAATAGCTTGATTGTTGTTTAACTGGTGGAGTTTGCTAAGCTGGCTCTTGATCTTGGGTGGGGATTTAACGTGAGGCTTAAAACATGAAGAAGGGATGGAGAAAATCTGAGGGGAAAAAGGGCATTCCGGAGTAAATGGTCAAGGTCACATTTTCAGTTGTTTTATTTATTTCTATCCTGCCTTTATTCTTTTTTTTACAAATAACACAAGGCAATGAATATGTCTAATACACCTTCCTACTCTTATTTTCTAACAACAGCCCTGTCAGGTAGGTTGGCCTGAGAGACAGTGACTGACTGGCCCAAAGTCACCCAGTTGGCTTTCATGCCTAAGGCGGGACTAGAACTCACCGTCTCCTGGTGATTGGCCCAAACTCACCCAGCTGGCTTTCGTGCATAAGGCGGGACTAGAACTCACCATCTCCTGGTGATTGGCCCAAACTCACCCAGCTGGCTTTCGTGCGTAAGGCAGGACTAGAACTCACCGTCTCCTGGTGATTGGCCCAAACTCACCCAACTGGTTTTTGTGCTGGTGGGACTAGAACTCACCACTAGATCAAATCGCGTGGCACAGTTGATTGTTGGAAATACCAGTTCTGACGAACTGGTAGCTTTTTAAGTACCGGTTTGCCTGAACCAGTAGCTTTTTTTTTACTACTGATTCACCCGAACTGGTAGTTTTTATCACTACCGGTTTGCCCAAACCGGGGCGAACCGGTAGCATTTCACCCTTCAGACATACCCAATTCCTGCAACTGTTCTTCGTATGTTTTAGCCTCCGGGCTCTTAATCATCTTAGTTGCTCTTCTCTGCATTCTTTCCAGAATCTCAAATTTTTTTTTATAACATCTGTGTTATCAAATGCACTTTTTTTAAAAAGAAACCCCATACATATATTACATGCTTGCAGTATACAATCCTATGTTTCCATTGCCCAATGTTCTCCTTGTTGGGCATTTAAAATGATTGCTTCCATAAGAAACGGCTGCCAGTCGAAAACACCACTGCCTCCCTTTCTACCTCTCGCTGAGAGCATCCCTAATGGAAGCGGTTGTTTAGCCCCCAACAAAAGTGACAATTTTACAGGGGAAAAAAAAAAAAAGATTATGCCTCCGGGTTGCTCATTTTATTCAATTGTGCACCATGAAAAGGTTTTCTTTTCAAAGCAGCCTTGTTAAAAAAAAAAAAAAAAAGACAACAGGAAGGGTGTCATCATTCCATGCAACTTCCCCTTTATGAAGCTAAACCAGTAGAGGAAAAAGAAATGAAACATTTTTTTTTTCTCATGCTTAGATTTCTTCTTTTTAATGAGATTTTTCAGGGCAAAGGAACCAAGGGTGCTTTATTTGAAGAAGAAAAAGAAAAAAGCACGCGGTAATGTTAAGAAACCATCTCATGCTGGCATGTGTGTGTGTGCATATGTGTGTTTCTACTGTAGATGGGGGAACAATCGGAGATGAACCATGCTATGTGACACATGCCTATACCTAAACAGCTGCATACACACAAGCATACATCCTGGCATGATCACAGGTGCTTGTAGAAGCCAAATGGGAGGCTTCTCAAAATCCTCTAATTAACTGGGATCAATAGCCGACTTTCTGTATCTCTCCAACGCTTAGTAACCTCATGCCTCGGGAGACATGGGAGGCTCTATTATTGGAGAATTTGTCAGAATATTCATGAACTGGGATAGACATGGCAACAGGTCAGCCATTGGGGACTAGCTGTAATGGGAAGACATGGTAACAAGGTCAGTCAATGAATAGGCATAGCAACTGGGTCAGCCAATGAGGACTGTTTTGGAAACAGAAACTTAAGCAAGAAAGCTGGGTGTGGCTCAGATCTGAGTCTGTGCAGAAGCTAAGCAAGTCTGGATTTGTCTGTCTGCAGAATTGAAACTGAAACTAGTCTGCCCTACTCTGTGTTTTGTTTGTAACCGTTACCACGTTGGAAGAAATCAGCTGTTGGTGTTGTAAATTTACTTCATATGTTATTATGTATATAAAGAAGGTAATGAATCCTGCTGCATCAGTTTGCCTGTGCGTGCTTTCTGGATTTGATTTTTTGCAACAAACTCTGACAGAATTTTACAGAGCTGAGAGTTTCTGCCTTGGGATTGGTTGGCTGGTTTTCCAACTCTCTGTTTTTACAATGCTATACCTATAGAAGTCAGAGTTATCGGGACCAATAATGTCCCTTCCTGTTCAAATGGGCATCATTCTTTCTAGAAAGGTGCTCTTATATTACTTAATTTCTTAGATACTGAATTTTTTAATTGCCATAAAACAGGGGTCCCCAATCCCCAGTCTGCAGATTGGCACTGGTCCACGGCATGCCAGAAGCCCTGCCAGTCAAACAAGCAAAGCCCCATCCATGGGATGCAGGCAACACACGAAATCAGGCTCCCTCCGGTCCGTGAAAAAGCCTTTCTCCACAGAACCAGTGCCCAAAAGATTAAAAGCTGCTGCCCTAAAAAAATATCATAAAATTGAGCATGACTCACTTAACCACCTTGCTTAGCGATGGGAATTCTGCTCCTAATTGTGGTCGTAAGTCAAGGACTATCCCCGCTATTCCTAAAAGTTGTAGATGGCAGATCTGGGCTGGTAATAAATAACTTGATTGGAAGCATGCACTAAAGTGATACACCGAGCAACCACTGTTTCCCTCAAGGTTACACCATATGAGGTAGTGCATGTCATCCCAAATATTATTTTTCATGTTTTCTAAGGCAGACGTTAACAGTCCAAAATAATTCTTCAGGGACAAGAGACAAGGGACATGGCACATATGTTCTCTGCATTTTTACAAATATTCAATAACTTTGGTGTTTGTACTTTCTTCAGCTCATCCCACACCATGTGATCTTTGCCAACACTTCTTACGATAATTGGAAGTCTTTCATCCAATTAACAGAATCTCAGTCAATGGAAAACTAAAAGGACCCTAAAAGCCATTTCCACAAACCGAATTTTTGTTGGCGCGCCTGTGTTTATGAAGGTGAATAGTTAAATATTTGAATTCACGCACGCACACGGACACACACAACTCCATTGTATTCCATTGTGTATACATTCTTGGCCTTTCCCAATGTATGCAGACTACCCTTAACTCATCCTTGAAAACTTTGACTAACTCTCAGAAACTTTATGGAGTCCATCACCAATGACATGGGTGCCTTAAAAGGAAGAAAATGCCCGACAGGGCTAGAGATTGATAGTTTGTTTTAAAAAGCCAAGCAAAACAAAAATGTGTATCAAATACCAAATGCGATTGTTCTTTTTCTCTGCTCAGGAAAATTCCTTTTGTTTTTAAATCTATTTTGGACATTGCTCAGAATGTAAATAGGTAAGACTGAAGAGTTTTCACGTTGTATAACATGCTAGTGTTAAGAAAGGGATCCCTTCTAGGCATTAACCCTTCTTCCGTTGCAACAATCAGTTTATGCACCATACAAATATTCTAAGGATGGCTCTCGTATTTACTCAGTGTTCAAACCGTCCACTCTAGAGGTTTTCCTCTAGAGAAAAGAAACCAAGCAAACGAGAAAGTGATCTCCATCCTTCTAAGTATGGATAGTTCTTCCAATGAAACCTCCAAAAATTAGCCTATGCACCATACAAATATTCTAAATATGGCTAACTTCCTTTACGTAGTGTCCAAGCATCCAAGTAATAAGATTTCATGCCACGATGAAAATAACCCAACCGAAACTGGAAAAGGGAGCAAGCAACAACTTCGAATCTGTCAAAGTCTCCATCAGGGTCTTATGAAATATATAAATATTCAGATTTCTACATCTTCTGAAGCGTTTGGTTAGGGTGATCGAGCAAGGCTTAATTGAAAGTTGCACCGTATGCTTTTCACCCAAGTCTTACGCAAGACAACGGCCATCTCTCAAGGCCCCGTAGATCTTTCGATCCAAGACTATTGATTAAAGCCTTGCAAAAGATGAAGCCGTGAAGCTTTCTGCCTCTCCTTTGTTCTCCTGGAGGTGTCCAAAGACGCCTATCAACGATTGTAGCCCGTTTATCTTCTGATGCTCGGAGAGGAACAAAATCCAATGGCTGCTATTTGCAAGCGATTATCATCCCCGGCTCTTCCATGTCATCGTTGGAACAGCTTAAAAAGAAGTGGATCATCCATCATGGATCTTTCATGGAGAGATCTTCATAGGCTTCCCGTTTTTATCATATTGGTAGACAAGCATTTTGATGCAGTGGGAGTTGGCCGGGGATATCCACGGGCTGCTAGTTATTGAAAAGTTATGGTTTGTATAGAACTGGACGGGTTGCTTCTGACACCGGAAGAAGGCCTTCAGTGTTACGGCCGCCATTGTGCGGAACCGCTTGCTGATGAAACAGTACAGGAAGAAGTTGATGGCAGTGTTGAGTAACGCCAGCATGTTGGCCACGTCGGAGACGATGTGGACGGACCAGCTGTTGTTGATGGGAGAGACGTAAAGGTGATAAAGGATCATGATAATCCTCGGGGCCCAGAGGACGGCGAAAATGGAGGTGATGGTAAACAAGATGGCGGTGGTTTTCCCGGTGGAATAGCCTCGCAGCCGGAAGTTGCACTTCTGCCGAAGCTTGTAGACGATGATGGAGTTCAAGATGAAGAAGATGGAGCAGGGGACGAGATAGATGGTGAAGCAGTGGATCCAGATGAGGATGTGGTGAACAAGCATACTTGTGTAGTCTTCCTTCCAGATGTTCGGCCACCAGTAGTATGGGATGCTGGTTAGGAAGCAAATAATATAAACACTCACAATGACTTTGCGGGTGCGAGCGGGATAGGAAACCATGTGGTATTTGAGGGGATGACAGACGGCGATGTACCGGTCAATCGTGAGAGGGACAGTAATCCAGATGGAAGTATGGATGGAGGAGAACTCTAACACCTCGATAATTTTGTCCAGGACTTCAGGCATCTTCTCCTTCAAGATGAAATCTTCCAACAAGAAGTCAACAAAGACGATAAAGAAAAGGACTAGCAAGTCAGCCACCGCGAGAGCTAAAAGATAGTTATAGGAGGATTTTTGACGCCGAGCCACCAGCTGCGACAGAATGATTACCGTCAAAATGTTAGCTGTAATGGGGGAGAGAGAGAGAGAGGTAAAAAATTACATTAACTTTAGAAGATTAGCAATTGCTATTAGGTCCCAAGAATCAAATGTGACACATGGAGTTACTTAAAGCATATTCTAAAAGAGAACTAGAATACAATTAATGAACCTATTTGGGTTTCTGAGAATAGTAATGAACAAGTAATCAACAGCAGCTGAAAAATTAGGATTAACGTCGGAAAAATAACCCAAGAATCAACACCCCAATGACCGCAAGGGATATAAATTCTTCCATTCCCCACCATTTAGTGGGAACTGAAAATGCTTCTTGGGTGAGAAGTGAAATGTCTTCACGAGAAAAAACAAACAAACCAGTAAGTTCAGTTGCCTTTTGAAAAAACACTTTTGGGACAACCATGACCTGGATGACGGAGAATGTCCATCGACATCTCCTTTGAAAACGTTTTGCTTCTCATCCAATTCTGAAGAAGCTTCTTGGATGAGAAACAAAACATCCTCAAGAAATAACAAGAAAGTCCAGTTGCCTCTTGAAAAAACACATGGGACAACCATGACCTGGATGAGTGAGAACTTCCACAGACACACATCTTAAGGTTGAGAAACCGTAGTCTTGACAACCATAGATGAGGAGATGCCTCTTAAATGCAGGACAATCTTCTTTAGAATATGGGTCAACATTGATTGTCTTTAAGTGGACCCTGATTTAATTCCACTCTGGCTGCAAGACATTCTGGCTGGACGTCATACAGACATTTCCCAACAGTCGCTCCACCACCAACCTATTTAATTAATTCACAAAGTACAGAGGTTTGGTTTACCGAGAGAGGGTGAGTTGCCAAGTATTGAAATTTCATATGCATTCAGTAATTACTCTTTTTGTGTGTGTGTGTGGAGCTAATGCATCACAGTTAACGTTCGACTTTTGAGCATGCTGATTTCTTTTCCAAGGCCAATCAAGAATAATGACACAAATTCCTGTAGCTAAGAACTGAGAAAGGTGGGACCCCAAAAGACAGGACGAAAACGATTCTCTTGGATGCATGCTGCACATCCGAATACAAGTGCATATTATTTGGCCACTCAACTGCCAAATATTTATGAACAATCTCTTAGTGCATCTTGCTGAAACATGGTTTTCCGGAGGGTGGGGGGGGGAGGGAAATCTTGAACAGTGACAGGATGGGGGTGGGGAAGATGCTGCTGGCATTTTTGCTTTGCCACTTTTTATTTTTTTTAAAAAAGAGAATTGCATCTTCAAGCACTCAAGTTAATTCCTGCTTTGCTAAGTGCTGAAGAAAATGCTGAAAAGGATTGCTACTCAGCCACCTGTCTTTTGAGATGGGAAATTGGAGGGGGGGTGGGGGCTTCATTCCCAATGCTTTCCCATGTTCAAAGCTGACTATGGAGCATTGCCGGGTGAAGCTTTAGAGTGGTGATGTCTCAGGAGGGGGATAAGGTCCCTGAGAAGATTGCATGGTTGCCAAGATTATAATTCGTTGTTAGATGAGAAGGTCTCCTTTGAGTCAAGTGGAGATCTCTGGGTTGTGGCCCGCCAGTGGAGCTGGCAGCAGATTCGGACAGTGAGAAGGTTGGGGAGGAACCTGGGCCAGTCCTGGAGTCTGGGGAAGGCTCTGATGAGGGATCTGCATCGGAGGCAGAGAGGGAGCCAGGGCCATATGCCAGTTATCAGCTGCCTTCGGAGCCAGACATCAGTGAGGCAGACGAATAGCTGGAGCCTGTTCCCAGTGTGCACATGTGCAGAGTTGCCAGACGAAGGGAACAGCTAAAGAACAAGGGTTGACTTGGGAGTAAGGCTATAGGTGGACAATGAAGGGCCCCTCCCATAGGGAATAAAAGAGGACCGAAAGGGGAGGGAAGTTTGCAGGAGACAATTAGTTCACTTAATTGGTTTGTGACTCTCCGAGACTCCTTGCCACGTTTTGAAGATATTGGCCTGGCAGCTCTCCAAGCCAGATAAGGTCTTTGACTGTAAATTCTCCCTTGAAAGACTTTGCTGAAGGTGAATGAGAAGAATTCACAATAACTTAATAAAAAGGGGTTTTTGTCGAGACAAGGAGTCTGCTTCATGTTCTTGGGAACCCTAGGTCAGAACACACTGAGACTACGTGAAGTGATCCATAAAGTTCTCTCAAAAATAACATGGAGATGCTTTTATCATTGTCTTCTGCCTGGGAAGTAGGTTGGACCTCCAAGTCTAGCTTTCAGTGACTCCTCTGAGTCAAGCTTAAGTCCTTGATCCATAAAGTTCTCTCAACAATAATATGGAGTTGACTTACATTGTCTTCTGCTGGGAAGTAGGTTGGAGTCTAGCTTAAGTCCTTGAGACTACATGATCCATAAAGTTCTCTCAACAATAATGTGGAAGTGACCTATCCTTGTCTTCCAATGGGAAGTAGGTTGGATCTTAGTCAAGCTTCAGTTCTTGAGTCTACATGAACAGACCCATAATGGTTTTTCAATAATAATATGGAAGTGGCTTATCAGTGTCGTCTTCTGGGAAGTAGGTTGGACTCCAAGTCTAGCTTTCAACTCTTTGAGAGTTGAAAGACATTTATATATGTCTTCCATCCAGCTGCTAAAGCGATCTGATCCTATTTAACTTGTTTTGACAACTACTATCCATTATGTTAGCGCAACTACCGTGTTTCCCCGAAAATAAGACCCTGTCTTATATTTTTTTGAACCCTGAAATAAGCGCTTGGCCTTATTGCCATGCGCTCAAAAGCCCGATTGGGCTTATTATCAGGGGATGTCTTATTTTGGGGGAAACAGGGTACTACAAGGACAATTCATAATACCCAGATGCAAATCTATATATGGATTGTTTTTGTCCAAAGTTCAGATTCTGTACGAACATTTTGAGATAAATGAGCCCTTGGCCTATCAATATAATTTATCATTACTCAAAAGGTCATTGCTTTTTTTTTTTTTAAATTTGCTTTTAAAACATTAGGTCACCCCAAGCTTCTTTGAAAATTCTGGAGACTCCAAAGCAGTGGTTCTCAATCTTGGCAACTCTTAAGATGCGTGGACTGCAACTCCCAGAATTCCCCAGTTTAAGAGTTGCCAGCTGGGGAATTCTGGGAGTTGCAGTCCACGCATCTTAAGAGTTGCTAAAGTTGAGAAACAATACTCCAGAGCTACCAAAAGTGAGCTTGCAAACATCTGGATAATCATTAGGGGCCAGCAAAGGAGAGGCAGAACGTTGTAATGATTTGATACCTTCTAATGGTTGCCTGGGCTTTGTAGGCCAAATACAGTAGCCTTTACTCAAGGCAACCCTCCACCCCCCAACACACATACACAAAGCAGGCAAGCCAACTATTGTCCCGTCTAGGTCTGATGGGAATTGAAGCTCAGTAAGATGTGGAGAACTGCACGTTTTCTGAAACCCTGAGCTAGCTGCACAAAAAGCTTGTCCCGCTGCCAAGGAGCTTCCTAGCTATTAATGTAGCAAGATCCATAGGCAGCCACGGCTCTCAGTCTTGTTCTCTGAAGAAGTTATCGATTTTTCATGATCCACGATGAAGCTGCAGCTCCGACCAAAACAAAGGAAAGACCCAAATTTCAACCCCGAGTTTCTAGGAGACTTGACCCCTGCTTGGAGGCGAATATTGACGTGGCTTTCTGGAAGGGCTGCAGATTTGAACGGTGGGTTGGCAGTTCTTTCTGTCCGTTCTCTGGTTGCCACGTAGGCCTGATGATATAGGTGGGAAAATAAGGAGATGGGAATCGGCAGGGGGGCTCAGGTGGAGCTACCGCTACCCCACTCCCCCAAATATCCTAAATGAACATCGTGCTCTGTATGGAAGGATTAAAAAGCAGTCAATACATTATAGGTTAGTCCTCCATGTATGACCACCATGGACCACCAACATTTCCACCGCTGAGCGAGACAGTTGTTAAGTGCATTTTGCTCCATTCGCGACCTTCCTAGCCAGAGTTGTTAAGTGAATTCACACTGCACTTGTTAAGTTAGTAACACCGTTGTTAAGCGAATCTGACTTTGCTTGTCAGAAGGTCGCAAATGACCCCAGGACTCTGCAACCTTCTGTCAGGGTTTCAAGTAACGCCTCCCCAACAAAAGAAGACTCCGGGGCCTGAAGTTCCTCAAACTTCCATTTTATTAGAGATGTCATATTGGCACATCTGGGAAAACCCGAATCTGAAAGCTCCCAGGTTTTCCCCACCCAAAGGAAAGTCCAAGTCCCTGCCCAGCACCCACAGGTCCATCACATGGTCCAGTCAATGCACCGTCCCAATTGGAGATGCCTCCCAGTCACACCCCTCCAGATGCAGGGCAAGATGTCCTTGACTCTCTGAGAAAGGAATGTTATTATGACTACATATCACCCCTGCTCCATACAATCCCCCTTCCCAGTTTCCCACAGTAGTAAATGTGGGAGGCCTGAAGGCCCAATGCAAAAGATGGCTTCCAGGCCTGACACCGTCATAAAGTCGAGGCAGTTGCCAAGGGTCTGGATTTTGATCGTGGGACTGCGGGGATGTTGCAAGGGTCGTAAGAGTGAAAAGCGGTCATAAACCACTTTTTTTCCCCAGTACCGTTGTAACTTCAGACAGTCACTAAATGAACTGTTGTAAGTCGAGGACCGCCTATATTGCCTGGATGTGTTTGCATGTGGAAATCTTGCTCTTGGCTCAACGTAAGAGCCTTGATGGTACAGTGGTTTAATGCACCCTGTCATTAACATAGCTGCCTGCAATTTCTGCTGGTTCGAATCTCTCCAAGGCTCAAGGTTGACTCAGCCTTCCATCCTTTCTAAGGTAGGTGAAATGAGGACCCAGTTTGTGGGGGCAATAAGCTGACTTTGTATAAAAATATACAAAAGGATGAAGGCTATTGCTTAACGCATTGTAAGCCGCCCTGAGTCTCCGGAGAAGGGCGGCATATAAATCAAATTAAAATAAATAAATAAATAAATAAATTTTAAAAAAAAAAGTCAAACCCCTCCCCTTGTACAGATAACCCTCCACTTAAGCCCCGTTCATTTAGTGACCATTCAAAGTTACGTCAAACTCAACAGCCCTACACCATTACTTTTCCTGGCATGATTGCAGAAATAGATTTCCACTGTCAACTTCTAGGATTTTTTTGTTTTTACCACCAGCCTTGCCAGCCACTTAAGATTCCCCAGAGCCCACCCCTCCGCCCCTCCCCCCAGGCCTTTACCAGCTTAGCTTTTTCCAGATAGCCAGTTTTCCGCCACTTTCTAAGGCACTTAAAGATTGACTGGATCAATACAAATCTCACCTCTTGTAATATTGACCTTAGCAGATCAGCGTCTCTGGGTGTGCATACACACGTATGCAGCCACTTACACAAAATACGTGCGTGTAAAAACAGAGTGATTCCTTCTCCCCAGGTCGCTTATGCTAATATCCTTGATCTTTCTTCTTTGATACCGGTTTTCGGTTTGCTCTAAATGCCCATCAAGGCAAACAATTACATAACGACTTTTTTTCCCCCCCTCTATAAGCCTACTTCGCAGCCATAGCATTTCTCCTAGGAGTGAGCGTGGGCATATTTTACTAGGAAGATATGGTTGTCAGTGAATTCTGCTCATTGGTACCGAAGGCTAGTTGCTGTCATTCCTTCCCGCTATGCAGGTGGAATTTCAGTCTATCTCCGGAACATAGAACAAACAGGGCTGGCTCTTGGAGGTCTTGCAGTCCAACCCTCTGCTCTAGCAGGAGCTCCTATACCAGGGGTCGGCAACCTTAAACCCTCAAAGAGCCACAAAAGGTCCTAACTGGAAGCCCCCGTTCAATTCTGGAGGCGACCGGAAGTCCGGTTCCCCCACCATAGAGTCTCCTCCTAGCACGGCATCCTTTTTCCTGTGACCAAAAGCCCTATCAATTGTGGAGCCGATGACCAGCAACAGGGAGCTGCAGCAGAGGGATGAAAGAGCCACATGCGGCTCCAGAGCCACAGGTTGCTGACTCCTGGCTTATACCATTCCAGACAAATGGCTGTCCAGTCTCTTCTTTAAAACCTCCTTAGGTGGAGCACCTATAACTTCTGAAGGCAAACCGTTCCACTGATTCTCACTGTCAGGAGATTTTCTCCTTAGCTTCAGGTTGGTTGTCCCTTTGATAAGCTTCCATTTGTTACTTCTTGTCCTGTTCTCAGGTGCTTTGGAGAATAGGTTGATGACCCCCCTCTTCTCTCTGACAGCCCCTCAAGTCCTGGAAAACTGTTTCCATGTCACCCCTAGTTCTTCATTAGGCTAGACATGCCTGCTTCTTCCCTCAATCATTCCTTGCACAGTTTAGCCGTCATGGAGCATCCATGAATTCGGTTCCATAGATATCTGGGGCCGATGGCTTTGAGGCCCCCATTCCCTTTCTCATCAACCTTTCTCCCAGTTGCTATTCTGCACATAGCTAGCTAATCTTCCAATCTTCTCCACTTTGTTTCAGCAGCTGATGTGTTACAGCGCTGACCTTGACTTCAGACCAACGACCAGCTGATGCTTCCCGCTTGTGGAATCTCAATGCTCCCAGCCTCATTCCAAAATATGCAGGCATAACTCCCCTGTCTTTGGCAATGAAAGAGCATCTGGGAGCATTCTCTTATTCTTTCTGGATATTATTATATTTTCAGGCAGGGACTATTAAACAGACCCTTTTGCCAGGCGTCCTATTGACGGATGCTAAGTGTTTTTAATGCATAATATTCTTGACGGACACCTGCCCTGGAGTTTAATCTTCCTTCCTTCCTCCTCCTCTGAGCTGTTGGGATGATTCTTTTTCCATTCACCACAAAAATAGACAATAAGCAGAATGGTAAATATTTTGGGTCCCGTCCCCCCGTCTGACATCAGCCTATCATTTTGCAATGTTTTTACAAGCTGTTTCATTGTCCTTGGGCTGTAAAATTCAGAAATGTAGATTAGAGAGGAATTTCTGATGGAGCGAGTGAAAAAAACACCCCTTTGAATTTAAATAAGATTATCTAAGATTTCAAACTACCCCAATCCTAGCATCAGAGTTTAACATTCAGTTGGTGCAGCATTTATTTCATCCTTATATCAGAGGAATAGAATTGAAAGCTGTTTTCCTTTGCGCAAAGTTCAGATATTATCTTTGCAATACTTTAACAATCAGGAGTCCAACTTTCTGATTAGAGCTTTCCCAGATCAAGTGGGTTTTGTTTAAGTGTTAGAGGGGGCGGGGGACTCCTTATTTATACATTTGAGTCCTTGACTTACAGCCATTCATTTAATAACTGCCCAAAGTTAGTGGTATGGTATGGTATGGTATGGTATGGTATGGTATGGTATAGGACGTGGTGGCTCAGTGACTAAGACGCTGAGCTTGTCGAATGAAACGTTGGCAGTTCAGTTGTTCGAATCCCTAGCGCCGCGTAACGGGGTGAGCTCCCGTTACTTGTCCCAGCTTCTGCCAACCTAGCAGTTCGAAAGCACGTAAAAAAAAAAATGCAAGTAGAAAAAATAGGGACCACCTTTGGTGGGAAGGTAACAGCGCTCCGTGCACCTTTGGCGTTTAGTCATGCTGGCCACATGACCTTGGAGAAGTCTTCGGACAGTGCTTGGTCTTCGGCTTTGAAACAGAGATGAGCACCGCCCCTTAGAGTCAGGAACGACTAGCACATATGTGCGAGGGGAATTAAAGTGAGTGGTACTGAAAAAAGTGATTTATCACCAACTCCTTGCACTTACTCCTATTGTAGCATCCCCACAGTCATGTGATCAAAATTTTGGCTGTTGGCAAACTGGCATGCAGTTATGATGGGTGCAGCATCCCAGAGTCACGTTGTGATTGCCATTTTGCAACCTCCCCATTCTGGCTGGGGAATTCTGGCAGCTGAAGGCCACAGATCTTAAATTTGCCAAGGTTGGACATCCCTGGTGTGGTGGAGATGTCTCAAAAAACTCCCTGTGCCAGACTTTTAGGGGGGGGGTCCTGTCAGGGGTGAAATCCACTTACCTTCGCTACCAGTTTGCAAATTGGGAGCGCACGTTCGTGCGTGACACCTATGCGCGTGTGCTGGACCTTCTGCGCATTCGCAGAGTGTCAAAAACGGAATGTGATGACGTTCTGGGCGGATGGGCGGAGCCTCCCACCACCGCGCGCTACCGGTTTGCCCAAGCCGGATAGAACCGGCTGCATTGCACCACTGGGTCCTGTCCATCCTGCAACATCTGTATCATTTCTTCAAAATCCTAATCATGGGGAAGAAATGCTGAGCGCAAGGTCCAGCTGTCTTTTTCTCCCCGTTCACGGAGAACCTCATTTGAATTCTTGGCATAGAATTCCCAGTGAGGGAGACGAGGGGAAGGAGGAGCAGAGACAAACCTAATATTTCACCATACGGAAGTGGAGAAACAATGGACTGATTAAGTATGTTTAGCAACACAGCTCTGGTAATAACTTTCTTCTGCTGATACAGAGCGCCAACGGAAAAAAAAAAGATACGTTTTGCATACCTTCCTTGCCCAAATGCCAGGATAAATGAAAAAATTTGAACATTAATAGCTTCTCTCTCCCGAACTAATTGCATTAGGCGGATGCTATAACAAAAGGGAGGAAAATAAGCTGATCTCTTTGTCATTTAGAGATAGTCCAATGAGTTTCGTTACGATGACAATTGAGCCCCAAATTTCCATTGCTAGGCAAGGCAGCTGTTAAGTGAATTTTGCTCCATTTTATGACCTTTTTTTTTATTAAGCGAATCACTGCATGGTGTGAATGATGCAGCCATTAAGCAAATCTGACTTCCCCCATTGACTTTGCTTGTGAAAAGCTGGCTGGGGATTTACAAACGGGGATCACATGACCCTAGGACACTGCAACCGTCATAAATACATTCAATGGTCACTAAACGAATGGTTATAAGTCGAGGACTACCACTTTGAGTTGGGCAGAGAAAGAGTGACTTTTTTCTCAAAGTCACCCACTGACCTTTCCTTGTGGAGTCTAGTCTTGAACTTGGCTTGGCTTCGTCCAGGTTCTACAAACTGGATAGTGCATAGGTATTGTTCTGAACTAGGCTTCCCAAGAGCACGAAGCAGATTCCTTGTCCCAACAAAAACCCCTGTTTATTAAGTTACTGTGAATTCTTCTCATCCACATCCAGCAAAGTCTTTCAAGGGAGAATTTACAGCCACAGACCTCATCTGGCTTGGAGAGCTGCCAGGCGGATATCTTCAAAACTTGGCAAAGAATCTTGGAGAGTCACGAACCAATTAGGCGAACTAATTGTCTCCTGCAAACTCCACTCCCCCTTTGCTCCTCTTTTATTCCCTCTGGGAGGGGCCATTCATCATCCACCTGTGGCCTTACTCCTGAGTCGACCCTTGTTCTTTAGCTGTTCCCTTCGTCTGGCAACTCTTTGCATGCACACACTGGGAACAGGCTCCAACTGTTCCTCTGCCTCACTGATGTCTGACTCCGAAGGCAGCTGATACCTGTCAGACGGCCCTGGCCCCCTCTCTGCCTCCGATGCAGAGCCCTCATCAGAGCCTTCCCCAGACTCCAGGACTGGCCCATGTTCCTCCCCAACCTCCTCACTGTCCGAATCTACTGGCAGCTCCACTGGCGGGCCACAACCGATAATTGTCTGTCATGTATGACAGACACACATGCAGATTACACACAATTTCATTTCCGGAACTTTTGCTTCTGTCGCTCAAGAATCGAGCTTTCAACTTTGATCAAAAAAAGAAGTATTTCAATACCAGATCTTTTAGCAATTGAACGCAGTTTGGAGGGTTTGATGTAGAATCACCAACCAGGGGAGAAATGCAAATACGGTAAGTTTCTAATGACCTTGACTGCCCACCAACTTCCAGAGGGACTACAGTTATATAATGGCCGTGTTTCCTTGAGAAGAGCAGAGTTCAGTTTTTCCAGATTGGCATATTCTTGATCTCTTGGAATTCATGATTTCATTACGGGCCAGAAAACCAAGGAAGGAGGCTAGTTGGCTGATAAGTTTGGTTCAACTTGCAGCAACAGATGGACTTACGGGAAAGATTATCACCTCAATATCTGCCAAACGGGTTAACCAAACCCTTCTTTTTTCCAGCTTCCCTCAAGGTCAAACCAATATAATTCCCCGGCTTCCTTTCTATAGCTATTTCTGTACTACGTCCTCCACACCAAAAAGAAGAAAGCATATTGCATATAGCCTTTCACATGCCATCACTTTAAAAAGAATTGCTGACCGGTTAAATATATAGGCAAAGTGGCTCAGAAAACAAATGATGGCGAGTCCAGTTTTAAACTCCATTTAGACACAAAATTTGCTGCCCGACATTTCATTCGTCCTCCTAGCCTCGTTTAATTGGGAGCCTTGTTTGAAAGGACAAAGAAATGAATTATGAATGGTGCCCTGATGAAGCTGGAGGAGGGAAATGGGCTAAAAATACAGACCAAAAGCACAAAATTTAAGTCCATGGGTGTATATCCTTCCCCTTCCATTTTTCCTAACTTCTTCCTTTCGGTTCTGCAAACCACCTTCTAATCAGTGCATTTGGAAGAGAGGTGACCTCCATCAACAGGGGTCAGTCTAGATAAGCACTGAGGTCTCACCAGATTGGATGTTCGTATTAAGGAAGTAAAAAAGAGATTTGAACAAGGAGCCTTGAAGAAAAGCTATTCAAGAGTAAGGGAGCAAGTTTGAGCCAGGGGCAAGCGCTAAATTTAACTCCTCCCCACCAAAATATATGAGAGCCAATCTGGTCTAATGGTTAAGGCACCAGGCTAGAAACCAGGAAATTGTGAGTTCTAGTCCTGCCTTAGGCATATAAAACCAGTTGGGTGACTTTGGGCCAATCACCAGGAGACTGGAAGTTCTAGTCCTGCCTTAGGCATGAAAATCAAGTAGGTGACTTTGGGCCAATCACCAGGAGACTGGGAGTTCTAGTCCTGCATTAGGCATGAAAGCCATCTGGGGGGCTTTCAGCCAGTTCCTTTCTTTCAGCCCAATCCACCCCACAAGGTTGTTGCTTTTGGAGAAAATAGGAGGAGGAAGGAGCAATAGATATGTCCACCACCTTGCACCGTTTATTAAAAAAAATAATAAAGGTGGACTTTCAAGAAAAGATTGGACTGCCATTTGTCAGAAATGGTATAGGGTCTCCTGCTTGAGCGGGGGGGTTGGACTAGATGACCTATAAGGTCCCAACCAACTCTGTTAATCTGTTATCTGTTATCACAATGGGTGAAATCAACTAAATGACGGTCCTCTTTTATCTTCACAAACACCATTTCTCCTCTGTCAAGTTTCGCTCTATAGCACAGACAGGACCGTCACCCAGCTTCTTGAAGGATTTGGCCTTTTGAAGAATTGGCTGGATGGCACATGCCCTCGCCCCCCCGCCCCGTACCAATCCTTTCTCTCCCCCCCCCAAAAAAAATCAATCCACATTGCCGGAATTTTTCCCCCCCCCCTCTCGTTCCCCAAGTGCTTCCTTTCTAGATTTTCTCTCTTCATGCATATCATTAATAATAAGGACAGCCCATGTTTTGCAGAAGTCGGCTGCGATTGGAGGGGCAAGGAAGCTGAGCAAAAAAAAAGAAAGAAAGAAAGAAAGAAAGAAAAAAATAAAATAAAATAAATAAACCAGCCCATAAATCTCTCCTTCGCTTGGCTTGCCAAGAGAGGTGTTTCTTTCTTTCTTTTTTTTTTTTTTTGTTTCAAAAACTCTCTCTTGGTACATTTGAACGTGAGCTCCCGAGCGTTCTCCGAACGGCTCCTGCTGTGTCAGCACCACGGACAGCTCAGCCGGGTATTTATTTATTTATTTATTTATTTATTTATTTATTTATTTATTGTAATAGGAAGGAGGGGGAAGAGAGAGAGAGAGGGGGACGTCTCTGGCTCTTCTCTGGCTGCATGGACTGGCTAAGTCCCCCCACCCTCCCTCCCTCCCTTCCTAGCTCTGGGACTTCAAGGAATCACACCCTTGCTTTCTTTTCCAGGTTCAGATGCCTCTTCTAGGTCGTCTGGATCACAACTCCCATCCTCCCCAGCCAGGCATGCTGGGATAAAGGGAAGATAAGAGAGCTGTAAATGGGCTCATCTGTTGGTGTGTGTGTGTGTGTGTGTGTGTGTGTGTGACATTTTGGTGTTTTGCCTTTTCCTCGCCCGCCAGGTTAGAGTTTTGGAGATGTTTGGAACAGACTTTTTTGGGGAGTGGGGGTGGGGCAGGAAGAATGAAAGAAGAGAACAAGGTTTGGCTAATTCACAAAGGACCCAGTGTCATAAAAGCGATGACTTAACCGCGAGGCAATAGCAAACCCTCCAAGAGTCAAGGCAGTCTACCGGCAAATTGCTGGTTTGGTAATGGACTCTCTAAGCCCGGGAGGTGTTCCCCCCTCCCTTATCTTCCTCTTCCCCAATCTTGACTGACCGAATGTGACTTCCAAACTCTCCAAAGGGGTGAATTTGGGTTCAACCGCGGAACCTAATTAAATGCGAGGAGGCCTCTGTCCTGACACTGGGGTAATGACCATCCAAGCCCCTAGTCCCTAAGGGGCACTTCAAAAAGGCTTAATGAGACTACTCTTAGTTGACATTATGAGTTATGAATGCCTCCTCCCCTCATCCAATAACAGCAACACGTTTCTGAAATCCAAAACAGCCCAGGTTTTGCCCAAGTTGGAGTAAAGCTCTCCTCATGCACACCCGTCACCCCCAATCCCAACCTTGAGGATGGAGACCATCCTACACTCCCCTCCTGTAGCTTTTAAACTGACCTTAAAAACAATTAATAAAGCAATGCTGAGCGGAGGAACTCCCAACAGTGACCATGGATCCTAAAAAGAACTTCCTGAGGCAAACCCACTTCAAGTCGAAAAAGTCTACAGCTCTCAGTCAAGTGCCTGAGCTGGCATCTGGTTCCCTGTCCCTTTTTGAGGGACAACGGACTCATCTCCACGCTCATGCCTTCTCTGTGAAGACCAGAAGTAGGCAGAACCTCTAAATGGGTGGGGAAAGATTGTCTATAAGTTTTAAGAGGGAAGGAAGGAAGGAAGGAAGGAAGGAAGGAAGGAAGGAAGGAAGGAAGGAAGGAAAAGGAGAAAGAGGAAGAAAAGAAAGGAGAAGAGGAAGGAAGGAAGGAAGGGAAAGGGAAGGAAGGAAGGGAAAGGAGGAAGGAAAGGAGGAGAGGAAGGAAGGGAAAGGAGAAAGGAGAAAGGGAGGGAAAGAGAAAGAGGAAGAAAAGAAAGGAGGAGAGGAAGGAAGGGAAAGGGAAGGAAGGAAGGGAAAGGGAAGGAAGGAAGGGAAAGGAGGAAGGAAAGGAGGAGAGGAAGGAAGGGAAAGGAGAAAGGGAGGGAAGGAGAAAGAGGAAGAAAAGAAAGGAGGAGAGGAAGGAAGGGAAAGAGAAGGAAGGAAGGGAAAGAAGGGATGAAGGAAAGGAGAAAGAGGAAGAAAAGAAAGGAGGAGAGGAAGGAAGGAAGGGAAAGAAGGAATGAAGGAAAGGAGAAAGAGGAAGAAAAGAAAGGAGGAGAGGAAGGAAGGAAGGAAAGAAAGAAAGAGAAAATGAAAGATGGGAGAAAGGGAGGGAAGGAAGGAAGGAAGATAGGAAGGTAGGTAGGTAGGAGGGAGAGAAAGAAAGAGAAATATCTTACCCGGGAGCCCCAAGCACAGCAGGAGACTGTAATAAACGATGGGCGCGTATCCTAAGCCGCAGCCACGCAAGGAAGCATTATACATGTGAATGTAATCCTGCTCCATTGACCTGCTCCTTTTGGGTTGCCGAGCCGAGCCGGGTTAGTAGGCGGGGAGGCAGAGTCGGGCTCCGGGATCGGCTGTTCCACATCCCAGCCTCTGCCACTGAAGACGGCTGGGCACTTGTCACTGGAGAGGGAGGAACTCAGCCCACCAGGCAGCACATGGACCTTCCAGCTGGTGGGGCAGAGAGGGTGGCAGAAGGGAGAAAGAGGAGGCGGAGATAGAGGAGGTAGAAGAAGAAGAAGAAGAAAGGAAGGAGGGAGGGAGGGAGGGAGGAGGCAATTACAGCCACCGGTCAGGCAAAGGGTTAATATGCCTCTTCCCAACTGGAGGCGCTGTGCCCACCTTCAAATACACACACACCAACGTATCCCACACACTCACACACTCTCACACACTTTCCTGGTCTTCCTCCTGGGTCCTAACACCCCTCTCATTTTCAATAACATACATTTCTTTGGGTGGATGTTAGGGGAGCCGACTGTAGGATCCGCTCACAGGAAGTCCCAGCATGTAGCTGACCCTGTTCCCCCCCCCCCCCCCAGAAGGCTCAACAGGGCCTGGTTAACCGTGGGTTGGAGAGAAATCCACCCCACCACGTTAGACTAGAAAGGAATTTGTGTATGTGTGTGTTTTTCTCCTTCGCGTGGTATTCATGGCCAGCTTCAGACAAAAGACTGAGCAGTTGGTCCTACGTTTGGTGGTGGAGCAGCACATTGTGAGAATAGACCCATTGTGGTCTGTAAAACCCTTGATTTAGTGAAAACTGTTAGGGGATGTACAGGATGTGGTTCCATACTTTTCAAATTAGAAGGAATTCAGTGGAAACGATCACTTCCCACCTGTTGGACTTCCCTACACCTTTTGAGGAGATGAAATCCGAGATGAGTTTTGCAGTTGACACTTGACAGTTGGCCAAACTAACCTGGTCCTGTAAAAAGTCCCTTTTGGACAGATCCGATTTCTCGTTTTAATTTGGTCCTTGAAGACTTACTAATTTTTGGAGAGCTATGCCTTTGTTTGGTTGAGGTTGTTTTTTTTTTAACCAAATCCCAACAGGTTAGGAACTAACAATAGGACAGAAATGGTTAGTAGGATTACTACAAGTAACAACAACTATTAATAAATATTTACTGAGGTAGAGTCCCAAAGGAGAACTTAAAAATCCCAGAATTCCAACCAAGAGAATTAATTCACAATTTAGTCAACACAATGCAACCAATTATTTTCAAATAAAATCAAACAATACCTACCCTACCTTCAATAGAATGCCCTACAATAGCGAAGAGCACAGATACTTCCATAATTAATGGACAGTGTTTGGGTGTTTAATTGAAAAATAGCAACCACAACACCAAGGCCAACCCTTGGAAGGATGCCCACGCTCGGTTAATTTTATAATCGGATAAAAAATACAATTATGTAGCAGTCTGAGGAGTCCCTGCTGTTTTTCTCTGGGTTGATCCAGACAGTTCCTTCAACGTGTTTTCTCCAGGCTTTAAGGTAGCACTAAAATAAAGATAAAGGTAAATAGCAATTAGCACTTAGACTTATATACCGCTTCATAGTGCTTTTACAGCCCTCTCTAAGCAGTTTACAGTTGGCAGAGATAGCCTGCAATACTGCATTCTAACCACTGGGAGAGAGGGAAGGAAGGAAGGAAGGAAGGAAGGAAGGAAGGAAGGAAGGAAGGAAGGAAGGAAGGAAGGAAGGAAGGAAGGAAGGAAGGAAAAGAGCAATAGCCCTTAGAGTTATATACCACTTCACAATGCTTTACAGCCCTCTCTAAGCAGTTTACAGTCGGCAGAGATAGCCTGCAATACTGCATTCTAACCACTGGGAGGGAGGGAAGGAAGGAAGGAAGGAAGGAAGGAAGGAAGGAAGGAAGGAAGGAAGGAAGGAAGGAAGGAAAAGAGCAATAGCCCTTAGACTTATATACCACTTCATAATGCTTTATAGCCCTCTCTAAGCAGTTTACAGAGTCAACCTATTGCCTCCAGCAGTCTGGGTCCTCATTTTACTGACCTCGGAAGGAGGGAAGGCTGAGTCAACTTTGAGCCTGGTGAGATGGACTAGATGACCTACAAGGTCCCTTCCAAATCTGTTAATCTGTTAAACTGCCAATTGCTCTTCTGCCTTGGGATGAGTTGAGGAAAGCAAATGAACCGAGGTGGCGCAATGGTTAGAGTGCAGTACTGCAGCTACTCCAGCTGACTGCTAGTTCAGCAGATCAGCGGATCAAATCTCACTGGCTCAGGGTTGACTCAGCCTTCCATCCTTCCGAGGTGGGTAAAATGAGGACCCAGATTGTTGGGGGCAATATGCTATTTAGTATACCGTCTTTGGTGTAAGCCGCCCAGAGTCCTCGGAGAGTGGGCGGCATAGAAATATGGCAAATAAATAAATAAATAAATAAATAAATAAATAAATAAATTTCTCTCTCTCTCTCTCGCTCTCCTTCTCCCTCCCTCCCTCCATCCATCTCTGTGTTAGCCTAGCTATCTACCAGTATTTGATCCACCCCACTTGGCGGGTCAGGAGAGATGGGGGCATGGAACTGGGGAATTCTGGGAGTTGAAGTCCACGGGTCTTAAGAGTTACCAAGGTTGGACACCCTTGCTTTAAAGATTTGAATTTGAAGCTTAAATTTGAAGCTCACTCAACGGTCTTGCTTCAATAATGTTTCCAGAGCATTTTGAGGGTGAATAAATAAATCCCTCAATTATTCCAAGAATAAGAAGCGGCACCAAGCCTTAAGTAGGATGAAATACAGCTAGAATGGGCTAATTTTCTGTCAAGCATTGAAGGTGATAATTCACAGGTCACAGAGCAAGGCAATGCTTGTCCTTTGCCTGCTAAGAGATGAGCAGTTAACAAGGATCTGGTGTCAGCCAGTCAAGTTATTATCTGATGAATTGCTCCCCTTCTTGGTTGCTTGAGGGGATGGGAGAGGGATGACTGGTCCAGGGTTTGAATCCTACCATCTCCAGTGAAAAGGATGACAGTACAGTAAAGCAAAAATATTGGGAATAACAGCCTGCAAAAAGAAGTGGTTTTTTTCAGAGCAGAAACGTTATATGAAACTTACTTTTCTCCAGACAGTGAGTGAGGAGATGATAAGGCTTCCAAGTTTCAATATCAACTATGATAGATTTAGATAAAAGACAGATGGGAGGGAAAAAAAATCAAGCAAAATCTAGATGTATCCCTTTTATCTCCTTCCCCTTCCCTTTCCTTCAGAGCTCTTTAAGCAACATGACTAAATATTATTTTTATAGTTTTTAATGGCTTTTAATGATGACAATTTTATATGTTTATTGTTTTTTTCTTTTTAATTCACAGCTGTATGCTGACCAGAGTCATTCCCTTGTGAGATGGGCAGCCATATAAGTAGGATAGATACAATAGATAGGTAGGTAGATAGATGCATCATCAAAAAAGCACAACGAAGCAGGCAAAACAACGCTTGTGACCATCGCAATAGCCTTGGGGTCACCCAATGATGATTTGGGTGCTTGGCAACTGGCAGATATTTAGGACAGTTGCAGCATCCGGGGGGGGTGTGTGTATGTGTCCCATGAACAGCCTTTTGCTACCTTCTCAGTGGTCTCTGACAAGTCAAGTCAACGGGGAAGCCAACCGAACACCACTAGTCACAGTCATGGGATGCCTCTCGTAATGACCGCCGGCAAAAAAAGGTTGTAAAAATAGGGTGTAGACATGTGATGCCTCACTTAATGATTGCAATTGCTTAACAATGAATTTTATGGTCCAATTTTGGTTGTTAAATCGAGGATTACCTGTATCTGTATCTCCAGTCTTCTACATGGCTGATGGTTGATCAGAACTAGAATCTTTCTGTTCCTAGTCTAGGGACTTAACCGCTTTAACTGCTGTAACTGCTGTCTACCCATCCGTCTTTTTATTGTATTGACGTGTTCTCTTTGTGTTCTTTTTTGATTGTTTATTTTATTGTTTTATTATTTTACTTCTGTTTACACTCTTCATTTCTTCCTTTTTATTGTTGTAAGATGCATAGAATAGCGCCGTGGCGAGATAGGCAGCAAATAAATTAAACAATAATAATGATAAATAACCTACTGGCCTTCCAAAATAATTAGCCTACCTACCTGCCTCCATGGATCTGTATTGATACAGATCACTCTTTTTGCAAAATTCCTCTGCGACATATTTTAAGGCTCAAATCACCACTAGCTAAGTGATCCAGGAAGCTTGCATGGCTGATGTTCAACTGGAACCTGGCTATTCCCAATCAATCTTACACCTTCACCACTGTACCACTCTGGCTTTTATTCAAATTTAATTGAAATTGGATAAAACTGAGCTGATAGCTCTCTAGATCTACAGCCCATGCAGGCAACATCTTTCTTTTCCATTAAAAGCTGCAACTTTGAGGAAAGGGTTTCTTTTCTTCTTTGCAAAATCCAGGGGTTTCCCCCCCCCCTTTGCATTTAGAATAGAATGTTTTTCTATTGGAAGGGACCTTGGAGGTCTTCTAGTCCAACCCCCTGCTTAGGCAGGAAACCCTACACTACTTCAGACAAATGGTTATCCAACATCTTCTTAGAAACTTCCAGTGTTGGAGCATTTATAACTTCTGGAGGCAGGTTGTTCCAGTGATGAATTGTTCTCACTGTCAGAAAATTTCTCCTTAGTTCTAAGTTGCTTCTCTCCTTGATTAGTTTCCACCTGTTGCTTCTTGTCCTGCCCTCAGGTGCTTTGGAGAATAGATTGACCCCCTCTTCTTTGGGGCAGCCCCTGAGATATTGGAAGACTGCTATCATGTCTCCCCTAATCCTTCTTTTCATTAAACTAGACATACCCAGTTCCTGCAACCGTTCTTCGTATGTTTTAGCCTCCAGTCCCCTAAAATCTTCTTTTTTGATCTTCTCTGCACTTGTTCTAGAGTCTCCACATCTCAACATCATCTGTAGAAGCCTTAGCTGCTAAGGAAAGATGCAGGTGTGAACGAGGATCTACGTATAACCACCAATCCCCCAAAAAGCAAGGGAACTCTTGATTGCCAACTTATCCAAAAAAAACCCCAGTCCCTTCTCCTATCTCCATAAGCCGAACAGAAGCTTTCAACAGGGGTGGGGCTGCTGGGGGTTCACAGGGGTTCAGGAGAACCTCTAGCTAAGATTCTGCGCAGTTCGGAGAACCCCCAAATCCAACTCTTGGCTGGCCCTGCCCACCCCTCCCCTCCCAGGAGTCTCCATGTGACCCATTCTGGATGCAGGTAAGTGCAGGGCGTGCACAGAAGCTCAGGTAGGGCAAAAAAATGGGCCTACCGGAAGTTCAGGAAGGCTGGAAACAGGCCCATTTCCGGCCTCTAGAGGGCCTCCGGAGCCTGGGGAGGCCATTTTTGTCCTCCCGGAGGCTCAAGTAAAGCCTCCGGAGCCCAGGAATGGGTAAAAATGCTCCATGGCCACACCCACCCAGCAACCGGGCAGAGAACTAAAATTTTTGAAGCCCACCTCTGGCTTTCAAACAACTTTTAAGACAGGTGCATTTTAATCTCTTGGTTCTGGATTTTTTTTTTAGCAGACAAGGTCTTGGCTGTCGTCCACTGGAGTCAACGATATATTAGTTAGAATTCAACCAGAGTGTGCCTTTGAGCATGTTCTGAACCGAGACAGTTGCTTTTTGTACTGGAGCGGTGTGAAAAGGCGGAACACCAAGTTACTTCCACGTTCTTCCTTGAAGTCCCAACTCTGCAGGTGAACGTCAATTATTGTCACTGCGAGCGCAGAAGAAAACGTTTCCTTCACCTTTGATTTGCTTGCAAATTGTCTAGAGAGCACCTCCTCGCTTGAGGAAACACGACAATCATTGCGGGTAGTCCTCGACTTACAACCATTCATTTATTGTCCGAAGTTACAACATCACTGACTTTCTGATGAAGTCAATTGCACTGATTTTGTTCTGCAGGTTATTAGCATTAAAGGGGAATCAGAAAGAGTTAGGAAGGGAGGAGGGAAATTGTGTTAGTCTTTGGCTACAAAATAGAGGCGTTGTCAGCACTTCAAACTGCAATTACTCTAGCGCTGACATAAGAAGGAGAAGTGGAGGCGTCTGGAAAGGGACGTTTGACTTTTCACCTACTTATTTTCCCTGGAGATAATATCCCCTAGGAGATGGGATGGGAGGGGGGAAATTCCTTTGAGCTGGAGCAGTAGATTAGGGGCAGAGTGATTTGGAAGATGGCCAATGAGTGCAGGGGAGGGAGGAATGGAAAGGGAGGGTTTTGGGTCTGGAAGTCAGTGTTGGCTACGATGGAGTCGGACTTTGAATGTCGTGCTTAAAAAATGGGAGTTTTCTTCAAAGACTTTGTTTGAAATGCAATTTATTTGAGACGACCTCGAAACCTGACAGGTGTCCTGTAGCATGACCAAGGCTAAACAACGTAGGACCTAAGCCTACGTCCTACAGAGGCTTTACTCCAAGTACAGTCGGGTTTCATTGCAATTTTTGCAACTCAATTTACAATCTTTCATTTACTGACCGAAGTTACAATAGCAATGAAAAAAAGATATGTATTACAATTTTTCACCCTTATGACCATTGTAGCATCCTCATGGTCATGTGATCAAAATTAAGATAACTGACTCATATTTGCTATGGTTGCAGTGCCCCAGGGGTCATGTGGTACCTTTTGTGGCTTCTGACCAGCAAAGTCCACTTAACAACCGTGTACCTAATGATTCACTTAACAATTGTGGGCAAGAAAGGTTGTAAAATAAGGCAAAACTCATTTAAATAACTGTCTCACTTAGCAACAGAAATTTTTGGGCTCAATTGTGGTTGCTAAGTCACAGATGACCTATGCGTGGTTTCACATGTGGTCTCGAGCTGTGGTTTCTTGTAGCTGACTGGGATTCAAAGAATGGTCTTAGCCTTAGATCTTTGCTTGTAAACCATAATCTAGGTTTGCAAAAGATGCCAAGCTAAAAAGTAAGTAAAGATTAAGGTTCCCCTCGCACATATGTGCTAGCTGTCCCCGACTCTAAGGGGCGGCGATCATCTCCGTTTCAAAGCCAAAGAGCCAGCGCTGTCCGAAGACGTCTCCGTGGTCATGTGGCCGGCATGACTCAACGCTAAAGGTGACGGAACACTGTTACCTTCCCACCAAAGGTGGTCCCTATTTTTCTACTCGCATTTTTTACGAGCTTTCGAACTGCTAGGTTGGCAGAAGCTGGGACAAATCACGGGAGCTCACCCTGTTATGCGGCACTAGGGAGTCAAACCACTGAACTACCGACCTTTTGATCGACAAGCTCAGCATCTTAGCCACCGAGCCACTGCGTCCCTCAAAAAGTAAGTATCTTGGGCTTAATAGGATGTGAGAAGTCAGCCATGGAGGGCCTATTTGTAGCTAGACTAGTGTGTCTGTATCTCTCTCTCTCCCCCACTCTACCTCCCTCCTTCCCTCTCTCTCCTCTGTTGACTTTTGCATTTGATACCCATTTTTATATATTTGCATAACATGGGGAAGAGACTTAATTGCCCTGAACATCCGGGACCATTCTGGAAAAAGTCTTCAGTCCACCCTTCCGTGCCCTCTGTGAATCATACATTTCGCAGCCAACTTACACAAAATGTGGCCTCCTCCCCTTTCTTTTTATTTTTCTTTTAATCACACAGGGATGTAATCATTTAAACCTATTTCCCTTCAGAAGCCTCAAATTGCTTTGTGAGGTCTAGCAAAGGAATCAACAGAGGGTGACAGCGCTTTCTCTGAATGTGAAAAAAAAAAAAAAAAAAAAAAGAGGTTCCTGCAATTATCCCTGTCCAGATAAGTAGCTCAGGAGGAACAAAGAACATGAGTCACCAAACCAACTTAATCAGTAAAGAGAAATTCATAAAAAAAAAAAAAAAAAAAACCAAAGAAAGAAGTCCTGAAATGCAGGGTTACAGCGAACCAGGAGAATCACACCCTTGCCTGCAAAAGTGGGACAACATTGCTCGGACATTTCTCACCTCAGCCATTGCATTTGGACCCTTTAAACCAGGGGTGAAATCCTCCATGGGTTGCCACCAGTTCGCTGCCCTCGTATGCACGGTGCGTGCCAAATGTACGCGTCGCGCGGGAAAAGGAGCCTTTTGAAGGTAAGTAGAACAGCGAAGGGGGAGAAACAGCTGTGCCGCACAATTTATATTCGCTAGAAAGCAGGATTTCCTGTTTTCTAGCTAATATAAATCGCGCGGCACAGCTGATCGTTAGAAATACCGGTTCGGACGAACTGGTAGCTTTTTTTTACTTCCGGTTGGCCCGAACTGATAGCTTTTATTGCTACCGATTCGCCCGAACCGGTGCAAACCGGTAGCATTTCACCCCTGTTTTAAACTCCTTTGACATTTACATGGACAAGTTCACAAAGGTTTCTAGCTAGCATGATGGAAGTGGTTTGTGCTTGTCTTCTTCCTAGGGTTGAGGAGGAGGGATGGGTCCAAGGTCACCAGGTGGCATTCATCCATAACGCAAGACTTGCTTTAGCACTCCTGGTCCAGCTCTTTAATCGCCTTGGACCCCAGGTCAGGATACAAAAACATCTGTTGAGAGCGATCAGGTTTTTGTGGACGTCTGATGGAGAGCAACACAAAGAAAATGATAAGATTTTAAACTCGGTTGAAAGGGATTCTGTAGGGGTTGCCTGGTCCTGAACTCTGCTTAGAGAAGACTCTTCAAAATCCTGAATCCTTTCGTGGAGCCAATTTTAACAAGGACTTGAAGAGATCAAGAGAGCCAGATCTGTTTAGCCTTTAAGAAGTCTGAGAGGGGACATAATTGTATTTTTTCAAGCACACTACAAGACACAAGCTGTTCTTTCCTGTTGAGTACAGAGCACTGAATAATGGCCTTAAAGTACAAGGAGACGGATTCCTGATGAATATGAAAGAAACATTCCGAACGGTAAGAACTGCTAGCTTTTTTTGAGAAGCTGATATTGTTGGAAAAGCTAGAAGGAAAGAGAAGAGAATGACCTGTAGCAAGGTTGATGGACTTGTTTAGAGTGGTAATAGACAGACTGCCAGGAGATCGAAAGAGCCAGGTTCTCCAGATCAACTTGGAGAAGATTTATCCCTGTGGTTACCAAGAGTTAAAGCCAGGGGTGAAATCTAATTTTTTTTGCTACCGGTTCTGTGGGCGTAGCTTAATTAGTGGGCGTGGCTTGGTGGTAAGGTGACTGGGTGGGCGTGACCAAGCCAATGTCACTTTTTTGCCCTTTTTTAACCTACAAAACACAACACAACACAACTGGCTCACCCACAATGTAAAAGCAGCTGTGCTAGACCCAAAATGGCCCCTGCAACAAGCAGGAACCTCACACAGCCACAAAAAGCCCAAAAAAACCAACTTTCACACTTTACACACACAAAATTCCACATACAGCTTTGTGAGATTTTGTGTGTTTGTGTAGTTAGAGTGAAACACTACAGAAACACACTAAATCTCACAAAGCTGCACAAGTATTATTTTATTTTATTTTTATTTTTATATAAAAGCAGCTAAATTTAAAACTTCCTAAACTTTAAATGGCTAGGTCTAAAAAAAAGAACAACTAAAAAAAACCCCAATTGACTATTTTTTTTAAAGCTCCCAAAGGGGAAAAAAAACTTACCCAATAGAACAGAGGTCTCCAACCTTGGCAACTTTAAGCAACTTTTTTTCTTTTAAATGGTTCTGACAAGCCAAGCTGAGTTGCCTGATTAGCAGGCAACTCAGCTGGGATCGTCAGAGCTTGGCTCGTCAGAGCCATTTAAAAGGAAAAAAAGGCTCTGATGATCGCGCAGCTCAGCTGGGCTTGGGGGGCAGGGGCAGAGATTTTTGCTACTGGTTCTCCAAACTGCCCGCTGTCATCGCTACCTACTCGCCCGAGGGAGCATTTCACCCCTGGTTAAAGCTAATATGACCATAGATAATCAAGAGTAAGAGCAGTTCAATGGTAGGATAGATGATCTTAGGAAGATTGTTGGATACCCTTTATGAGTATGGTCAATCAGGGACTTGCTGCTGGTGCTTTAATTTCACTCCCTCAATGAATGGAAGATTTGGCCTTGAAACCCTCCCTCATCTCTACTGTTCTATAAACAAGCCATCCAAAAAACACATTGTTAAACATAACCTATGTGAAGAATTGCCTTTTCTCAGACCCAGATCCTCTATCCCTGCCATTCAGCTTCATTGGATGACCCTGTTGTGGCCCGCCGATGTCCAGCAGAGCTGGCAGCAGAGTCAGACAGTGGGGAGGTCAGGGAGGAACTTGGGCCAGTCCTGGGGGCTGGGGAAAGCTCAGATGAGGGCTCTGCATCGGAGGCAGAAAAGGAGGTAGACAGCAGCGAGGCAGAGGAACAGCTGGAGCCCATTCCCAGTGTGAGCATGCGCAGAGCTGCCAGAAGACGAGAACAACTCAGAAAGCAGGGTTGATTCAGGAGTAATGCCACACCTTGGAGGTAATTGCCCCCTCTCATAGGAAATAAAAGAGGAGCGAACAGGGAGTGGGCTTTTGCAGGAAATTTTGTTCGTTCCGTGACTCTGAGAGACTCTGTGCCAAGTTTTGCCTTGTACTGCAGTAGGAAACAAGTTACGTGGCAGCTTGCCAAATGAGATAAGGTGTGTTGAGAAATATTCCTTTGAAAAACTGTTTGGACAAATCTTGCTGACTGTGAACGAACGTAATTCACAGTCGTGTAAATAAAAGAGGTTTTGCCGGGACCAGTTCCTGCCTCCTGCTTGTTAAGGGAGCCTAGGTCAGAACAGACCCAAGATGCTGAAGGAAAGGGAGGCCAATCCTCCCTCAACACCAGGGAAAACATGATGCACCTTTTTCCATGCTTCTTCTCACTTTAGTTTGCCTTAGTTCTAATTTCTTTCTCATGGAGGAGTCTCTCCAAGCAATTGCAGAGAATATCATCTGAATGTAATCTGCTTGTAACTCTAGAAATCTCCTTCCCAACAAGTGGGGAAGAGAAGATATCCTTCTGGGTCTCCAGCCATCTCTTCTGCTCTTGTTCTTGCCTCCTCCTCCTCCTCCTCCTCCTCCTCCTCCTCCTCCTCCTCCTCCTCCTCCTCCTCCTCCTCCTCCTCCTCCTCCTCCTCCTCCTCCTCCTCCTCCTCCTCCTCCTCTTCTTCTTCTTCTTCTTCTTCTTCTTCTTCTTCTTCTTCTTCTTCTTCTTCTTCTTCTTCTTCTTCTTCTTCTTCTTCCTATTGCTGCCTCTGCCGCCTTTCTATGTGGCATCAAGCAGCCTCTGTAGCAGATGAGAACAGGAAGACTATGTATATTTTCTGGGGTGTGCATTTGTGGATGGGCTGATCTGTGCCAATGGACTTTAAAATGATGTTAATTCAATTCATGGTGCCCTGAAGGACCAGACTAGGGCTCTTAGTGCTAACTGTGTTCAATTCCAGAAAGTTATCAACGGCTTATTAGTATGAATGGAAGAACGGAGAAAGAATAAAGGAACAGGAAAGGAGGGGAGGAAAATCCCACATTGGACTACTGCCCTGCCCTACTAACGAGGCCATAAAGTGGCTTTTGAACACTTTGTACGTCCTCCATCTAGATGTGAGTCAGAGCAATGAGTTGCTCGAAGGCAAGACTTAAGAGAAAAGAAAGGGTGGGACATGACATATGTTCCATCTGGAAAGGAGAGGCTTCAGGGGAAGCCACCAAATTTGAGAATGGATGGAAGAGAAGAAAAGGAGAGAGTGGAGGAAACTTTTAGGGAACTCGCTTTCATTTTCAGACCCTGGAACCGATAGCCACAGACCAGATTTGCAGGAAGATGGATATGATCTCCCTTTCAAAACATGAGAGAGGGAGGGAGGGAGGGGGAGAGAGAGAGAGAGAGAGAGGTGAATAGATGAATGGATAAGTAAGAAGATAAATGAGCGTATGTATTTATGGATGGATATGTATATAGATGGGTGGACAGATGGATAGAGAGAAATGGATGGAGATAAAAGGTAAAGGTAAAGGTTCCCCTCGCACATATGTGCTAGTAGTTCCTGACTCTAGGAGGCTCCTCTCTGTTTCAAAGCCAAAGAGCCAGAGCTATCTGAAGACGTCTCCGTGGTCATGTGGCCGGCATGACTCAATGCCAAAGGCGCACAGAACGCTGTGACCTTCCCACCAAAGGTGGTTCCTATTTTTCTACTTGCAATTTCTTTTATGTGCTTTCGAACTGCTAGGTTGGCAGAAGCTGGGACAAGTCACGGGAGCAGGTCATCCCGTTATGCAGCGCTAGGGATTTGAACCGCTGAACTGCCAACCTTTCAATTGACAAGCTCAGCGTCTTAGCCCCTGAGCCACCACATCCCCTTTGGATGGAGATACAGATATGTAAATAGGTAGGTAGATAGATAAGTAGGTGGATGGATGGATACATAGACACAGCCAGACAGAACGGTCAGACAGCGATGTAGATCGATACATCGGTGGGTGGATGAATAAATTATTAATTGATTAGGCTTACAACATATAAAAAAACAAGAATATAATACAGGATCCAATTTTGGGGTAAAACAATAAATATAGTAATAAAATAAAATAAAATAAAATAAAATAAAATAAAATAAAATAGGAGCCTGGATAGCTCAGCAGACTAATGCATAGTAATTTAACTCCAGCTGTCTGCAATTAGTAAGTTCGAATCTTGCCAGGCTCAAGGTTGACTCAGCCTTCCATCCTTTCTAAGGTAGGTAAATTGAGGACCCAGTTTGTGGGGGCAATAAGCTGACTTTGTATAAATATACAAAAGGATGAAGGCTATTGCTTAACGCATTGTAAGCCACCCTGAGTCTCCGGAGAAGGCCGGCATATAAATCAAATTTAAAAAAATAAATAAAAGATGTGCTAAATAGAAAGAATCCACATTCCTATAAATGCATCACCCTTTACAGGAGACCCCAATCTGTTCATTGTAATTAGGCTCTTAGCTCAAGTGCATTCCCCCATCTCTTGTCGGTGCATTGCTGGACTAGGTGATTTCCCCAGGCCTTTCTTATAATTCTGCAACAATTCTGCTGCAATAATCAAATCCATTGAGGATCTGAGAGATTCCCTGCCTTTTCTGGCATGCTGGCAATGCCTGTAGAAGCTTGTACTGCTGTTAAAGAAAAGGTATTAAGTAGAAAGCTATTTGGGCCAACCGCAAAGCTGGCTGCGAAGTGCCCGGGTTTTACATACCAGCAGCCAGCACAGAGTGACCCTTTGTCTAACATCTCTGGACCGGTGCCTGCTGGACAGTATCCTATCTTTGGTGCTGATGCAGACATCGCAATCGGCATAAGCCAAACACAGGGATGCTTGGATGCAGATCAAGGGTCCAGGTGGCGCAACCCAACTTTTCCTTCACTTGGTTCCTGACTTAGCTTCTTATCTGACTTTGCACAGAACGTTAAACCGTTAACAACTTGTAGCGACGCACAAACTAAACAGGGTTTTATTTTATTTATTACATTTTTATGCTGCCCATCTCACTGTCAAGTGACTTTGGGCAACTGTCGGGTACAAAGAATTAGGACCACACATTTAGCTGATTTATTGCTCAGGCCTATATTAATAAGTAGTCTTCAACTTAATTCATTTAGCAACTGTTCAAAGTTACACCTGAAAAAAGTGACTTACCACCAGTCTTCATATAACCGTCGTAGCATTCCCATCGTCACATGAACTAAGTTCAGGTTCCTCGGTGATTGGCATGTACCTACAGTGGTTCCAGTGTTATGGTAATCACGACCTTACTAGCTGGTTTCCAACAAGCAAAATCTATAGGGGAAGCCAGAATTGCTTAATAATGATATGATTCACTTAACAACCACAGTCATTTCCTTAACAACCATGGCAAAAAACATCATAAGGTTGGGCATGTCGCACTGAATGACTGCCTTGCTTAGCAACAGAATTTCTGTTCCCAACTATGGCTGCAAGCCAAAGACTACCTGTACACAAGGATCGAGTCAACTAACAGCAGTAAATTGGTGCCAGATAAGAGTTAACAGAATTCAAGAGGAGTTGGATTTACCGGTAGTTAGTTTGTGAGAATGTAACGATTTCAGGCTGATTACTTGTTTGACTCCGCTCTCTTGTCTTTCCTTCTCCTACATTGCAAGAAGCTTTTATTGCATTTAAGGGGGTTCTTTTAGTTTAGTTTAGTTTAGTATTATTAAATTTGTATACCACCCTACTCCCGAAGGACTCAGGGCAGTGAACAGGCACAAGATAAAATACAGAAATACAAAAGTTAAAAACAATTTAAAACCAAATTAAATAATATTGGCCCACGACAATTTTGAAAACAAGTAGCAACTTTCATGCATTTGAGATTTTCATATGTTCAAGCAACTGTAGAGTTGAAAGGTGCACCAGCTGCTAAAAAATAAATAAATAAAAAATCAAGAACCGCATTTGACTCTTACGTTGCTAATTGCTATCCTAAAAAAAAAGAAAGAAAGAAAAGAAAAGCTTTCTTTCCAATGCCCATTTGGACACCAGTGTCACTCCGAAGAGGTTATTCCTTCACTTGTCTTTAATTACCAGCAACAGCTGTTCTGCCTGATGAGCAGCTCAGAAATCATTATTCTAAATAGCATCCTGTTGACTTTTTGACACGCTCCTCAGTTTGAAAAAGCAATGAAAGTGCCCCCATCCCTACAAATTCTGCAGCAAGAAAATTCACCAACCAAACACTTCTCAAGGTTAGGGATTCTCAGAAGCACCGTGCTTTCGACATTGACATCTTGAAATCTGAACATTCTTCATGAGGATGGGTTTTTTTTGGGGGGGTCACAATATTAATACAGGTAGGTCCTCAACTTACAACCACAATTGAGCCTCCCCCAAAATTTCACCTGAAGAGTCCTCCATTCCTCTACCCGCAATAGAATACCTTATGATCAGGCTTGAAATTTTGGGCTTGGACAACCTACGGTCTGACCTAAGCGTACTACACAAAATTATCTGCGACAACGTCCTACCTGTCAATGACTTACTTGAGCTTCAACCGCAATAATACACGAGCACACAATAGATACAAACTCATGGTAAACCGCTCCAAACTCGATTGCAGAAAATACGACTTCAGCAACAGAGTGGTCAATACCTGGAATGCTCTACCTGACTCTGTGGTTTCTTCCCCAAACCCCCAAAACTTTAACCTTAGACTGTCTACCGTTGAGCTCACCCCATTCCTAAGAGGTCTGTAAGGGGTGCGCATAAGCGCACCAGCGTGCCTTCCGTCCCTGTCCTACTGTCCCCATTTATTCGTCCCCATTTCCTGTATTCATAGCCATGTTTATACTTATTCCTGTTATCTCATACATATTTGACAAACTAACTAAATAAATAAGAATAAATAAATAAATAAAATAAAAATCTGTTGCTAAGCGAGACAGTTGCTAAGTGAGTTTTGCCCCATTTTACCACCTTCCTGGCCACAGTTGTTAAGTGAATCACTACCATTAAGTTAGTAACATGACTGTTAAAAGTGAATCTGGCTTTGCTTGCCGGAAGGTCATAAAAGGTAAACGCATGACCCTGGGACACGGCACCCGTCATAAATATGAACCCGTTGCCAAGCATCCGAATTCTGATTATGTGACCAAGGGGAAACACTGCAACGGTCGTGTCAGCACTCTAGTGCTGGCATAAAGAGACGAAGAAGACGCTTGACTTTTCACCTACTTATTTTCTCTGTAGATAATATCCCCTAGGAGATGGGATGGGAGGGGGGACATTCCTGTGAGTTGAAGTAAAGCAATGGGGAGACTGACTTGGAAGATGGCCAATGAGACGCTGAGAATTGGGGAACGGAAAGGGAAGGGTTTAGGGGTCGGAGGGTCAGTGTCGGCTACGATGTAGTCGGGGACAGATTGTTGTACTCAATAAATGAAAGATTTCATCAAAGACTTTTTGTTTGGAAATGCAATTTATTTGAGACGACATCGTAACCTGACAGGTCATAAGCGTGAAAAGTCTTTTTTTTTTCCCCCAGTGCCGTTGTAGCTTCGAACGGTCAGTAAACGAATGGTTGTAAACCGAGGACCGCCTGTACTAATACTGGCCCAATTAGTCCTTGGCTTCCTTAGCTTCCTCTTCCAAGACATTTCAAAATCAGGGTTGGTTTGTTTGTTTTTCAATTGGTTGGACGAGATGCTGAAGACCTCTGGGTACCCTTTCTGCCCGGAGAAAGATGATTATCTGATACAGTCAAGATGCGGTTGTTATGATCACGAAGATAGGATGGAAAACAGTGTCTGTCTTGCATGCCCCCGTATTCTCCGCTTTAGCTGGGATACCTCTGGCTGTTTTTCTTGCAGGGGGTTAACATGCGGTTGCTAAGCAATGGCATGGCAGACCTACTTCCCCTGCGCTTTGTGTCGGTGATTCCTTTAACATGCTCTTTTAAAATGTACACAGTCATTCCTCTTCTTAACACCTTCCGGGAAAGGCTCGTTTAAATTGCCAAGCTTTTTTTTTTTTTCCCCCCCCATTCTGTCAAAAGACTTCTGCAGCTAAAAACCCAGCCGGGCTGAAGATCGTGCATCACACAAACACACACACCCAAAGCCACTATTCTGACAATATTAAGAGCCTTGGTAGTACAGTGGTTTAATGCACCCTGTTATTAACACAGCTGCCTGCAATTACTGCAGGTTTGAATCTTACCAGGCTCAAGGTTGACTCAGCCTTCCATCCTTTCTAAGGTAGGTGAAATGAGGACCCAGTTTATGGGGGCAATAAGCTGACTTTGTATAAATAAGCAATAGCCTTCATACTTTTGTATAAAGCATTGTAAGCCGCCCTGAGTCTCCGGGGAAGGGCGGCATATAAATCAAATTAAAATATATATATATTGGGAGTGAGAAGGGAAGAAACAAAAGAAATGTTTTTTATTGCTTTCTCGAGCTTTGATTTTTCTCCTTGGTGCAGGAGCAATCGGTTGGAAAAGAGTACCTGGGGTGTAAAAGTCAAGGAAAAGTCCACTTTTAAATGAAATAAGAGAAAAAAAACATGGGGTAATTTTCTGGGTGCTCAGAGTCCTCCAATTGTAAAATAATAATAATAATAATTATTATTATAATTATAGAGGGGGAGAACAGTATCATTCCAGTGCAGGGATGGGCAGCTGTGGCTCCTTTATGACCTGTGGACTTCAACTCCCAGAATTCCTCGTCCAGCTGGCTCAGGAATTCTGGGAATTGAAGTCCGCAGGTCATAAAGGGGTCGTAGTTGGCCACCCCTGTTCCAATGTAACACAGATTTCTCTTCCGTATTCAGTGTTTAAGATTGTAAGTGTTTTGGGGGAAGGAAGGACAAAATTCTCCTCTTCCTTCTCTTAATGTACTCTTGGCCATCAACGAGCCTTGAAAATTCCCCACCACAGTACAGCCAATCCTTGTTTAGCGACTGCCTCATTTAGCGACCGGTTGAAGGGGATGAAAAAAATAACCTTAGGACCAGTTCTTGCATCCCTGACCTTCATGGATCTGTCAAGCAAAGGAAAGCTGAAGTCAGATCATACTGTAAGCACCATCCCCATTTCAGTTTTGAACTGAAGAAGCTTCTTGGATGAGAAGCAAAATGTCTTCAAGGAAAAGAAAAAACAACAAGGAAGTCCAGTTGTCTTTAGTTCTTCCTCTTCTCTGCTTTCTCCACTTACTGCCACATCCACTATCCAGACATATTTTTTTTGTCTTTCTTATTAATAATTCTTAAGTCTGAGGTGTTATGTAACAGGCGCCTGTTTGAATTCTAAAGTCCCAGAGCATCATATTGGATTTTCAGATGTACAGGTAGTCCTCAATTTACACCCCCTTCATTTAGTGACCGTTGGAAGCTACAGTGGCACTGAAAAAGGTGACCTATGACCATTTCCCCACACTTACGACCATTGCAAAATCCCCATGGTCACATGATCCAAATTCAGACACTTGGCCAACCAACTCATATTTGTGGTCGTTGCGGTGTCCCAGGATCGTGTGATCCACTTTTGGTGACCTTCTGACAAGCAAGGTCAATGGGGAAGCCAGATTCACTGAACAACTGTGGTCCTAAATTAACAACTGCAGTGATTCACCTAACAACTGTGGCAAGGTCGTAAAATGAGGCAAAATTCACTTCACTGTCTTGCTGAGCAACAGAAATGTTTGGGCTCATTTGTGACCGTATATCGAGGACTACCTGTAACCCAAGAGAAAATAACCTGATGAACACAATCTGATATATGTCACTCATGCCCTGGTTACTTCCCGCTTGGATTACTGCAATTCCTTCTACATGGGCCTGCCCCTGAGATGCACCCGGAGACTCCAGCTGATCCAGAATGCAGCCGCACGGGTTGTTATGGGAGCCCCTCGTTACTCCCATATAACACCCCTCCTGCATGAGCTGCACTGGTTACCAGTGGTTCTCCGGGTCCGCTTCAAGGTGCTAGTCCTCACCTATAAGGCCCTTCATGACTTAGGTCCGGGATATTTACATGACCTTCTCCTGCCTGCCTCTCACCGTCCTGTTCGCTCACATAGGGCCGCTCTCCTCAGGGTTCCGACGGTGAGCCAATGTCCCCTTGCTGTGCCCAGGGGTAGGGCGTTCTCTGTGGGTGCTCCCACCCTCTGGAATGAATTACCTATTGAGCTCCGGATGGCTCCTGATCTCCACTCCTTCCGTCAGGACTTGAAGACTTGGCTTTTCAAACAAATAGGCTGAGACTGATTCCGGGCTTTATTATTTACTACTAATTAATTATTTGGATTAAATTATGATTTTATTGTACTTGTTTCTTAACTTGTGTTCGCCGCCCTGAGTCCTTCGGGAGAATGGCGGCATATAAAATACATATAATAAATAAATAAATAAATAAATATACCAATCTTTGTTTTTTTTTAAATTATGATTACCAGGCGAAGCTAAGATGCTAATAAGAGGCGTTTCGACTCGAAGAATCATGATTCAAGGTGAACAAGACGCTGACATTAATCCCGAAGTCCCTCCACGGTGTTCTCCAAGTTCATGTGAGGACACGTTTCTCCTCATCACCCAGCCTTTCTTTTAATGAAGTCATTTTTCTCCAAGGCATTTCCATGCTTTAGCACACCTCATAAATACAGCTTTCCGCGAGATCTGTGGCAGGAGAGGAATCGGTTTCATTTCCCAAGTGGTAACATCTAAGTCTGCTTGTGGGGAAATCTGGAAGCTTTCAAGCGAGCGGGCAGACGAGGAGACCCCAAACTCTGCGGGAGCCTCACATAGCAACGAACAAGGACATATATTCAGAGTTGGAAGGGACCTTGGGGATCTTCCAGTCCAACCTCCTTCTCAAACAGGAGAAGACCCTGTTACCATTACAGACAAGTGGCTGTCCAGTATCTTCTTGAAAGTCTCCAGTTATGGAGCATCCACTGTTCCACTGGTTAATTGTTCTCACTGCCAGGAAATGGCTCCTTAGTGAATAAAATACATGCATGCGTATGAAATACACGCCAGTTGCCACATTTTGTGACGGTGAAGATGGTGCAACAGTTGTAAGTGTGAAGACTGGTTCGTCACTTTTTTTCAGTGCTGTAAGTGGTTTGAGGGCGTTTCTCAACCTTGGCAAATTGGACATGCAGGGAGAACAATTAATCAGTGGAACAGCTTGTCACCTGAAGTTGTGGTTGCTCCATCACTGGAGGTTTTCAAGAAGAGATTGGACAGCCCAGGACGGAATAAGGAACCTTGCCGTAGGCAGGGAGGTTGGAGTAGAAGACCTCCAAGGTCTCTCCCAGCCCTATGCTTCTAAGATGTCTGGATTTCAACTCCCAGAATTCCCCAGCCAGCGTACCTATGCAGGTAATCCTCAATTTAACAACCGCAATTGAGCCCAAAGCTTATGTTGCTGAGGAAGACGGTGGGGCAGGCTCTTGCAAATAGCCCCTTCCATCCAGAGGTGGGTTCTACTTACCTTTACTACTGGTTCGCAATGGGATCGTGCATGCGAGCTCACTTTGCTCGTGCACACACCTTGCTTCTGCGCATCTGCAGATAATGATAATAATAATAATAATTTTATGTCTATACCGCCCTTCTCCCGAAGGACTCAGGGTGGTGTACAGCCTATTAAAAGCACAAGACAAACATCAATTAAAATAATTTAAAATTATTAAATAATTCAGCTCAATTTAAAACCCCAGAAATTTAAAACACCCAATTTAAAATTATTATGTTGATAGCCCAGCCTGGCGGAACAACAGGGTCTTGAGTGCACAGCGAAATATCCGGAGGTCGGAGATCTTACGCATTTCCGGGGGCCTCCGGAATCACTGATGACAACATCCAGGGTGGTTGGCGGGGCCTCCTACCAGCTTTACTACCAGTTATTGCGAACCGGTCTGAACCAGGGGCAACCCACCACTGCTTCCATCTCTCTTAAGTTTCTGAGAAGACTTCTGGTGCTTATTTCTGAGAACTAAGAACAATCCACCAATGAAACAGAAGTTGCCTTTGGAAGTTGTGGGAGCTTCATCACTGGAGGCTTTCAAGAAGAGATTGGACTGCCAATTTTTGTCAGAAATGGTGTAGGCAGGGTGCTTGGGCAAGAGGTTGGACTAGATGACCTACAAGGTCCCTTCCAAATCTGTTAATCTGTAAATCTGTAAACTTTGAGCGGTCACTAAAAGAATAGTTGTAAGTCAAGGATTACCTGTACAGTTTTCTCCAGTTTCATGAGGGGATGCAAGGTTGTGTTGCCCTGTGATGAGTCAGAGGGCACCGGCTAGGTCAAGTCATTTTATTTGTGTGTGTGTGGGGGGGGGGAAATACTGGATTTCTTTGACATATATGGCATTCATTTTCTTCAATTTCCTTCTCCAAATCTGGATCTCTGCTGACATTTACCTGCTATTTATTTGTTTAGTGTCAGGGTGTTGTGCTGCCTACCTTGGGAGCTTCAATCTACAGCTTTGTTAGCATATGTTTCATTTTGACATTTCTGGAAATGTTCAGCATTTGCGGGTGGGCCACACTGGAAGAAAAGTTAAAGGAGGGTGGTGGAGGGAAAGTTGGATGTGGCATTTGAATAAGGTAAAAAACTTCCTCGTAATAAAGCCAAGCAGATCCCTTGGAGATTACCAATATCTGTATATTTGCAGAAATTAATTTTAGCAGTTGAATAAGCAAAATCGCTTCAAATCAACTTTATCTATAAAATGTTTTTCATTCTGTAAAACACCAGTATTGATTGGTGGCCTCTGATTGTTGTTGTTGTTTTTTTATGCAGTTCGGTTGCCCACTTCGAAAATCTAACTTTGAAGTGAAGCCCTGATCTATACTGTCAACTATAGATTTTTATTTCTATAAAAGCGTAGGCACAACGTAAAATATGATAAGAATGGTTTCCAAACCACAGTGTCTTACTTCCCACCCAGCCTACTCAGTCAAAGTCAAAGAAACCATCACATGTAGCCATTGTGGTCTGTTAAGCAAGCGTTTAAAATAAGCCATAAATTAATATCAAGCACCCAAAACCTAGGTTGACATACACCATATGCTATGGTCTGCTTTACTATAAATAAGCCATGTTTGATGGTATTTACAGCTGCAAGTGATGTTCGATTTACGACCAGTCACTTAGCAACCATACCAAAACCAGGTCTTAGGACCTGGTTTTGACATTATGTCATCGCCCCCCCCCCCCAGTCACATGGCAACTGACCAACATTGATGATTGTTTTCAGTGTCTCAGAGTTAAATAACCATGATTTACGTTTTTGCTGGAAACCAACGTTCACTTTCATTTTTTGTGGCAAAAAAGCTAGTTTCTGTCAAACATTGGAATTCACTTAATGACAGTGACATTCACCTTAATCGCTGTGACATTCACTTAACAACCTCTGCAAAAAAATGTTTGTAAAAACCAGTTCAGTCATGTGGTGACCTGCTTTAATGATGCCATGACTTACGGCCATAACTGGCAGGCTCAATTCCAGTCATAAGTCAAGGACTACCTGGTTTAAATCTCATGACAGTCAGATTCTCACATATTTCTAAGCCAAACCTAAAGAAACCGCAACGTGGGCTTAATAAGGATGCGTGTATCCCGTTAATATCTGATTTTGCATATAGCTTAACTGATCATACTTGAGCTCTCCAAAGTCCTGAAAGTATTAACCATCTTGGAGTTTCTTTCTAACGTTATGTCTTCAAGATGGAGTGATATTTGGTCATGCCAGCTTGGAATTATGAAAAACGGAGAAGACTCCCTTAGGGAAGACTTTGATATACTTTGGTTCTCCTCTGGTTTTGACCAGACCTTCATTCCACCCGCCTTAATCTATTTTATACATTCCCTTGGATTCTAACCCTCCACAAAATAGCTTTACCTTATTCTTTGCTGACAAGGGACGCGGTGGCTCAATGGCTAAGACGCTGAGCTTGTTGATCGAAACGTCGGCAGTTCCATGGTTCGAATCCCTAGTGCCATGTAATGGGGTGAACTCCTGTTATTTGTCCCAGCTTCTGCCAACCTAGCTGTTCGAAAGCACGTAAAAAAATGCAAGTAGAAAAATAGGGACCACCTTTGGTGGGAAGGTAACAGCGTTCCGTGCGCCTTTGGTGTTGAGTCATGCCGGCCACATGACCAACGGAGACATCTTCGGACAGCGCTGGCTCTTCGGTTTTGAAATAGAGATGAGCATTGCCCCCTAGAGTCAGGATCAACTAGCACATATGTGCGAGAGGAACCTTTACCTTTTATTCTTTGCTGTGTCTTAACCTGATTTATGCTTTTAAGTTGCAGAAAATCTTATTTATTTTTTAATGTAGAGAATGTGAAGCCAATCCCAGCTAACTACATGCCCTATGGCGCCATTTCTTCAAGGTATTTTTTTAAAATAGGGAAATGTATGAAGTTGAGCCTTAAGGGCATTTCAAGGATTTTTGTTTTGTGTTGAGCTTGTTTATTTGACAGTGGTTAGGGCATGGGAGTGTACCAAATGTCACATTAACCAGATTGCTCACCTCTGACACACAAAGAATTGGCAACGGTGCAAGCCTCGTAATTGTATTTTGAAACACAAAACTCCAGTGGCCCAATCGGCTGCAGCCGGCCAGGGAGAAAACAAAATATCAAGTTACTGAGTAATTAAGGAATCTCCAAATCATTAATGATTAGTTTCCTTAAGGCACAGAACAGGGCAATGTTTATGGATGATTCACATGGCTGAAATGAGATAGACTTTAGGGTTTTTTTTCACACCTCACACAGATACACACTTTTTAATTTGATTTTATCTGGTTTTAAATTTTGTGTATTTATGTATTTTATTGCTTGGCTGTTCACCGCCCTGAGTCCTTCGGGAGTAGGGCGGTATACAAATCAAATAAACTAAAACTAAACTAAGATACACACTTTTTCCACCTGAAGGTGGATTGGGCTGAAAGAGAAGGACTGGCTCAAAGTTACCCTACCAGATTTCATGCCTGAGGCAGGACTAGAACTCATGATCTCCTGATGATTGTCCCAAGGTCAACCAGTTGCCTTCCTGCCAAAGGTGGGACTAGAAGGCTCTGTCCCTGGTGATTGATCCACAGTCACCAGAGAGGATAAAAATCAATGATTTTCTAAAAATAATAATTTTAAAAATCAGATTTTTTTCATTTAAATAGGATTTTTTTTGATTTTTATCAAATTTATTTTAATAAAATGCTTTTGGAATAAAAAATCTATCTAAAGATAGTTTTCTATTTAAGACCATTAATAATCTATTTTATTCGGTATGAAATGGAGCTTAGTCATGTAGCATGAGGCCGTATATTCTGCAATATTGGGGCTGTCGGTGAGTTAACAACGGGTCAGAGGAGGAGCCACTGCGAGACAGAGATGACAGTTGCTCTTTAAAAAGTATGATTTAAATTGAGTTGATTTAAATCAAGCCTTTTTTAGTAGTGATTTAAATCATTTATTTAAATTAAATCCACCCTCATAGTCACCCAGCCATCTTTTTTTTTTATTGAAAAAGTTTTTCAAATACAAATTTTTCCCTCTCCCCCCCCTCCCCCAGCCATCTTTGATGCTAAGGCTTGAAAGCAAGTTGGTGAAGGAATTCTGGGATTTGCAGTCCAAATATTAAAGTTGCTGAGAAACACTGCTGTAGATTCTACCTGTTTTGCTATGACTCATCCCAAGATCTCTCTCTTATGCCCTGATTCCTTGGGGGGGAAGGCAGTAATGGTGAAACCTGTCAGTCCAATACTTGGATGGGGGGAAAATGAAGCCCTCCTTGCAAAACCTAAGGCTCATCTGTTGTACTTTTGATTTACAGTCGCTTGACTATTTAAAGTTGTCCATTAAAAATTATGACGTCTGCTGATCGGAATCCTATTTTCTATGCATTAAGCACTTTTGTTGTTTGTTTCTGCTTTGGGCATTTTTGCTGAATAGCTCAGTGTTGTAAAAGGAATGTTAAAAGAGTGCATGCATGAAAGTGCAGTGAATAGTCTGAGATTACTAATATCCATTAAATCAGGTGCATTATTTTTAAAGGGCCTGCTGTGATTTATGACCTAAAGGGATAAATGGAGAAAGTAAATACGTCTAAGCTTCCTCATAAAATCCGGGGTAATCCCTTTCTCTTATTAAACCCCCATGTGTGGAAGTTCAGACAAATGTCATAATATAACATCATGCCTGTGAGCAGCAAATGATTTCAAGGGCACTTAAGATTTTGTGCTTGAGGTTTCCTTTGGAAGGAAATCATTTGAAGGTCATTGGTAAAGTACAAATTTGTACTTTATACAAATACAGATAGTCCTCAACTCATAACCAGAATTATGGTTGTTAAGTCGTGGTGGTTGATAAGCAGATCATGAGATTGTGCCCGACCTTTTTACAGTGGTTGTTAAGTGAATGATGCGGTCATTAAACAAAAGTGATTATTGTTAAATAAACCCCATTTCCCTAATGGGCAGTAAACCAAAAGGAAACACTTGAACACAGCAAAAAATGCTGAGAAGTGTTGGTCATGTGCTGCAGGGAGCTGTAAATGCAAGCTCAATTTCCAAGCGCCCAAAATGTGATCAAGTGATTGCGGGGGGGGGGGGGGGGGGAACAGACATTGGCATTTCAAAAATGAGTCATAAGTAGTTCTGAAGAGGTCCTTTGTAACTTTGAATAGTTGCTGAGCAAGTGGCTATTAAGCGAGGACAACCTGTAGTGGTCTTTGTTTCTATGTGATGTAGGAGAGCAGGCAGAGCTAGGGGGCAGAGTTAAGTGAGTCATCAGCCTAGAATTGTTACGTTCCTGCAAATGGTCCGAATCAAACCCCTCTTGAGTTCAGTTGAGCCTTATCTGCCAATTTAGTTTTGAACTTTAGTTGACTAGATTCTTGTGTTTAAGCATGAGCAATAAATCTTCGGAACTAAAACTTTAACAGATGGTCCTGATCCTTTGCACTTGACGTGTATGGCTTGAATCTAAGCAAAGGAACAGCTTTGCTTTTCAAAAGGTTCAGGTGACACCTCTCCCTCTTTCCACAACATTTTTCTAGGCTTAATACCTTAGCACCCTAAATATAGAGCCCTAACCTATCTCTGTTGACTTCTTAATGGACAGGTTCATAAAACAGACTAACCTAGAACAAGAAGACAGTCCCTGGAATATGAAATCTTACTCAAGAGTATCAAAAAACATTTGGGGTTTTCCCTTTGATTGTATGAGATCTTCTCAAAGAGATTTGGAGAGCTTATATTTTAACTTTTCTTTCCCATTTTTTTTTTAATTTTATAAAAATATGTTTTGCCATTTGGGGTTATTATCAAACCTGCCCAAGCTAAGTCCCTAGGAAAGAAAGACCCTGACTCCATTTGGTTCAAGCAATAGGTTCTTTTATTAAGGATTAGAGGTTGCAGTAAAAGCAAAGCAAGGTCTGAGTATTTCTGCACAAAGTTACAAATCCGTCCCCCCTCCCCCCGGTTCATGGCCCTCCCCACTAACTAGACCATCAGTGTCCAATAGCATCCTAGCTTCAAGTTTTGAGAACCACTTTGATTATAGGCAGTTTCACCTTCTTTCCCAGGCCAGGCATCCTTGAAGTGGTGGAAGCTAGCTGCTTAGCACCTCTGGTTCCTGTCAGTGTTCACCCTTTCCCCTAACATCTATCTTCTTTCCACCTGCACAGCTTCCCCAAGCAAGCCTAGAGAAGATGGCAGTGCTGACATTCGGGCCCCCATGGACGTTAATTCTGGGGGGGAAAAAAGAGAAATAGGAAAAGAACAATTAGATTTGAGTTCATTGGGGTTTACCTGGGTATTCTCTATGGAATGTATGAAGGAGTTTCGAGGCCTTAACATGCTGAGTGTCCACCCATTTGGTTTGAGATGAGGGGAAATGCTGTGTCCTTACAAATGTCCTGCTTTAGTGATGGCCACCAGAATTGGTGCTTTGTGAAGTGTAAGGTTTTCACAAAGCCAAATTGCCCTGCAGTTTTTGAATTGTGGCATTTCTACACTACAATTCATTGGCTTTCAGGCACATACAATTTGGCCCCCACCCAGGCTAAGTCATCATGTAGAATACAGTCTGTTTGGTGGTCCCTGAGCCACTAGTCCTCCCTTCAACTCTACTTTCAAGATCATCTGGGGGCTTCCGGTTTGCTGCTGGCCGCCGCCAGACGTTCCTTTGGGATCGTCAGCTTCCTTTGCCTGTATAGAGCCGCCGTTACAGCGGATGGCGGCTCGAAAAAACTCCGTTCCCAAGAGGAAACGGAGATAGAGCCGGCAGGGGTGGGTAGAACTCTCCGCAGTGTCCCAAAAGTTTTTTTTTTACTTTTGGGACTGAGCGGATGAGAAGCCCCATATCCCCTGCCGCTGCTCCGGGCTTTGGGAGACCTCTGCTTATGCAGAGCCAGGCGTCAAGAGCAAGCCTGCGAATTCAACAGAATAATTAAAGAAATGACGAGCTGGACCCTTAATACTGAACTGCAAGTATTTCATCCTTCCAAAATCTATTTAAGAGAAAAGAGGAGAGGAAAAGAGGGAAAAAGAACCTTTTAAAATGGCGTCTGCTGTGGCTGGAGAAGGGCTAAAAGGGAAAGTCCTTCCGTTTCTCCTTACTACAATGTAGCGGAATAAATATCACTGGCTACATTTGTAGATAAAACCTCGCTCCTGTGCTGTTGATTGAAAAGAAGTTTTTTTTTCTCTTTCTAAGGGAAAGTCCTTTCGTTTTCTATTCTCTCTTTTTTGCTAAATCTTGTCTGTGTGGGAAATGGCATCGGGACTTATACAGCTGGACAAATGGGGGGGGGGGACTTCCCCTCTCAAGAAATTACGCCAACAAATTTCAACTCTCCAGCGTCAGAAACCCGATTTTAATATATTAGAATTTATCCTTGAAGAGATTGTAAGAAGGGATGAGATTGTGAACCAGCAACTTGAAAAATTTAAGCAGGAAATTAAAGAAATTGGTGAATTGGTGAAATCAAAGTTTGACTTTTTGAATCAAAAGATTTTAAAAGCTACTAATGGTTTATCAGGCTTTCTGATTCGGGTGGATGCAAAGACTAAATTATTAGAGTCTAAAATGAAGGAAATTGAGGAGAATTTGGATGACATGACTCAAAAAATTAAAAAGGATTTGATAAACACTCAGGATAATAGCTCAGAAGACAAATCTAAAATGGAGACTGACCAAAAGATTGGTAATGAAGAAAATGTACAACAGAGGATTGAAAGAGAAGTTTTAATGATTCAATATAATTTTACAGAATATGCAATTAGACTGAGAGGTTTGCAGGAAAATAATAGAGATGATTTAAGGAAAATATCTTCAGAAATTCTGGCTGGGATCTTAAAGGTTCAACCTGATGAAGTGTATTGCAGGATTGATAGAATTTACAGAATAAACTCCTGGTTGGCAAAGCAAAGGCAATTGCCTAGAGATGTGGTGATCTATTTTACAGATAAAGAAATTAGGAATAATATTGTGCAGAACTCTTTTAATTCTACCTTGCAATTTCATGGAAGAAAGATTTGGATTTTTAAGGAGCTCCCGCCCAAGATGTTAATGGAGAGGAAGAAATTTGGCTTTCTAGTGACTGAATTAAAAAAAAGAAATATCCTATTCAGGTGGGACACCCCAGTTGGCCTAATATTGAGATATCAAGGAATAAGATATCAATTGCATACTGTTGAAAAAGCGGAAGATTTTTATCAAAAGATTTTAAAAATGAATTTAACACCTTTAGGCATAATACAGGATAAGCAAAAGGAGTTGGAAACAAAAGGAAAACATCAAATTACAGAGGTTGTGATGGATAAATTGTCTTTGGACTCCCTGGATACCTCAGCTGGACTGTCTATAAATAAGAGAGCAGTGTCATCCGACTCCAATGTGATGAACCATCAAGTCACAGACAAGTGCGCAAATCAATCAGTTGATATACAAGTGACAGAGAAGAAAGATGAGATGATAAAACTAACCCAACAAGAACATTACATAAAGCAGAATGAAAATCAACTAGCAGACACACAATTGGTAGGCAAGAAACGAGGTTGGAAATTCAACCCGGAAAAGAAAAAGAAAAGAAATAGATCGCATAGAAACAGCAATTTCTAAACTATGCAACAGTGATGCCAGGGACTTTAAAAAATGAATGAATATTTGAAAAGATAGTGGAGGCGAACAATTGTTTGATACTATCCTGAGGATTGTGGCAGATCTCTGCAAGGCCATGGTTTTGGGATGTGAAAAGAGCCTCGTTTTGTTGGATTTGAATCATCTAAAAATTATTATTATTATTTTTTTTTGGTAAATATATTATAACTATTTTGAGTTATAAGGCAGGAGAGTTTCGCCGGGGCATGCAGAAGATCTGGATGTTACTCAGTAGGATGATGGGAATTAATAATCCTGATGAATACCACAACTATACCATATGGATATAATTATAATTATAATGTCACTCGGGTGGTTGTTTTTGCTTTTATACAGATGCGAGGATATTTACTACTGATGGGGGCAGAAGATGACTGGAGATTTTGAACAAACTGTTGCACTAGCATGTTATTTTACCCTATTATGGGTGATGGATTTAACAATCTAGAGGAAAGACATCAAAGAAGATACTATATGGATTATAAATTTAAAGTTATTGTTTTTTCCTTTTTTACAAAATGGAATGCATATATAGATATGTGTATATCTTAGTAATGTGGGCAGTGGATTATATCTAGAATTGTACTGCATGATTTTGTAGGAATTGAAGGGTTGAAATAGGTTAGCTTACTGATTGATTAGTCTAAGAAAAAGGATTCTTAAGTCATATATTTAGGGGAGTGGAGGACCTAATAATTCAGTGGAAAGATACTAAAGAAGATATATTTTTTTCTCTTTTTTTTTTTCTTCTTTTTATAAAATGGGATGCATATATAGATATGTGTATATTTTAGTAAAGTGGGTAGTGGATTATATCTAGAATTGTATTGTACTGTATGATTTTAAGTCATATATTTAGAGGAGTGGAGGAATTGGACAGAATTGAATAAATGTTAAATTTGGATGCAGGGAGAAGGTCGATTTAAAATGTTATATTAATATATATAAAAGACTAAAGGTTAAATTGTAATAATACTCAATAAGCTTAACATGTTAAGGGTCAGTATTTCGAGAAGGGATTAAGGGAAAGGAAAGATATTATGTATGTAACTAGTTATGAAATAGCCTATTGTTGTGAAGAAGTCACAGGGGGGGTTGGGTGGAAAGGGTGGGTTAGGGAAGAGGGGGGGGGAAAGGGGGAAAAACTTGTATTTGAAAACTTTTTCAATAAAAAAAAAAAGATCATCTGGCACCTTTGGGGGAGCATTTTTCTTGAGCTCTAGTAGAAAAGTGGTACTGCCAATTGCTTGGATGGAATGACTAGTCTAATAATCTCAGCTTTAGAGCTGTTGTATTGGGGCAGCCATGGGAGGGCATCTGCCAAGAAGTTCTAACTGCCTGGGAGGTACCATAAAGTGAAATTAAAATGATTAAAGTACTGAGCCCACCACACTTGTTGGGGGACAGTTTTCTGGTTTGTTTTTTTAAAAGCAGTTCTAGGTCTTTATGATCTGTCCAGACCTTGAAAGGAATTTTGTTCCCCTCTAGAAAATGGCTCCATGTCAATAGTGTCCAGCTTACTGCATAGACTTCCTTTTCTCATACTACCCACCTGCGCTCTGTTTCACTCAGTTGTTTGGAAGTGTAGGCACATGACTGCAGGGTCCCTTGATCATTTTTATGCAGCAGCTCTGCATCCACAGCCACGTCACTGGTATCTGCTTGGATGACAAAGGTGTTAGGGTTTGGTGCTTTAATATGGGCTCCACCACAAATAGGCATTTGAGTTTTTCAAATGCTTCCTGGCACTCCATTGTCCATTTCAGTGGCTGACTGGGTTTGGGCTTCCCCCTCCCCTTTGTTTTCAGTAAACTGGTGATACAAAGTGCTATCTGAGCAAATGATGGGCTTAAGCTGTATTAATTGACAGTAAAAATTTGCAAATCCCAAGAAACTTTGTAGTTGTTTCTTGGTGTGAGGAGGAGCCCACCTCTAGGACTGCCTGCACCGTCTCAGGGTCCATTTCTATTCCATCGTGGGAGATACAGAACCCAAGATAGTTAATTTTGCTTTGATGGAATTCGCACTTGGACAGTTTAGCATACAACTGAGCGGCCAGGAGTTAGAAAGTGTGGCTCGGGCCAGCTTCACTTGCTCAGCCATGGTTTCAATGTAGATTAAAATATCATCCAAGTAAACTAGCAATAGCATTTAGACTTATATACCGCTTCACAGTGCTTTACAGCCCTCTGTAAGTGGTTACAGTCAGCCAATTGCCCCCAACAATCCGGGTCCTCATTTTACCCTCCTCCTAAGGATGGAAGGCTGAGTCAACCTTGAGCCTGGTGAGATTCAAACTGCCAAACTGCTGGCAATCAGCAGAAGTAGCCTGCAGTGTTGCATTCTAACCACTGTGCCACCACGGTTCAAACTAGGGCTCCTTTATACAGGTGTTCATGCAGCACTTCTGTCAACTTGCAAAGCTTTCAACTTGACAACTTCATTTATCAGTCACATTAAAACAGCAGGGGCATCCTACAGTCCCAAAGGGAAGCATCCAAAATTGGAAAAATCCTAGAGGGCACTAAAAGCAGTCTTCTACTCGTCACCTTCCTTAATTCTAACTCAGTAGTATGCCTCTCACAGATAACCCAGCTCTTTGGCCAGGTGGGCCAGCATGTCCTTCATCAGGGGTTTTACATCAAGCTCCCCTTGCACCCCAAGGACGGCACCACCAACTCTATGGGGATGATAACTGAGACTACAGGGTGACTCACCAAGGGGTAGTTGTCTAAGTCGGTGTCACTCTCCACTGGGCCCTCCACTGGGGATGGTCAGTGTTTTCGCACTGTTAGTCACTCCAGTGCTGTTTCTCTGGTTCTCGGGGCTGGTTTCCCCAGGTTCTTTGTGGGCCCTGGGGCTAGGTTTTGGGCTGGCTGCACAGCTCAGCAATTAGTGGCTCAGTGCCTCTTCCTTTCTTTCCTTCCTTCTCTTCTCTAGCTTCATAAATTGAGTTTTAAATTTGGAATTCTTAAATTTTTGGGTTTTTTAGTTAATTGGCCTTAAATGTAATACCTTTAATAATTTTTTAAATTTAAATTGTGATATTTGTATTGTGTTTTTACCTGGCTGTACACTGCCCCGAGTCCTTCGGGAGGGGCGGTATAGAAATAAAATTATCCTTATCCTTATCCTTCTCTCCTCTCCTTCTTTCTTTCTGTCAGAAGGGATCTTCGCCACCTGAGGCTAGGTCGATCTCCACTTCTTCAGCCAGGACATGCCACAGATGGGGTGCCCCAGGAGATGCAGGTGTTGTAGACATTGTCACTTAGCCTGTCTTGGAAACACTCGATAAAAGCATGTTAATCAGTTAATCAATCAGTCAAATTCTTGGGTGTAGGCAGCCACAGGTCTCCGGCTCTGGCTGATAGTCTTTATTCGCATTCTGGCTTTGCGATCGGTGAGTGGATCTTCAAATTTCTTTTGGAGCACTGCCATGAAGTTGCGCAGCTCCAGGGCATCATCATTATCTATTCTGTCCACCCTCCCCCGCAGCACAGCTTCCCTTCACCTGCAGAGCTTCCCCAATTTCCTCTATCCCCCCTGCACTCTGTTTATGGCAAGATGCCAGCAAGCATAGTGAAGCATAGCAAAAATGGCAGAGCTGACAGTTATCATAGGGCCTGAATTTTGCTCTATTGAGATTTACTCTGATGGGTATTACTTGTTCTTTGCTATTTTTTTTTAATTTCCTGTCTCTTTCTGGTTTTGTTTTGGTTTTTGTGTTATCACTTCATTTTATATTTGGTTATTGTCTTTTCTTATCCCTTCTTTGTAGATTAGAAAGTAAAACCAATCGATAAATAAACCAGATGCCTAGAAATGTTATACTGCTAATGCCTGCTTTTGTGGGAGGGAGGGGTCTGCACATGTGCTAATCTCAGCAATATGCTTTATAGCATGGGGGTGTTCACTCGAGTTTGTTGCTTTTGGGTCTATATATAAAAAATAAATGTGATTTGTCCTTATTCTGCTTCAGATCATCTTATTTTCAGGGCAAAGAAGCAAAAATGGACTATTTGAAATCCAGTGAATAATTAATTATACTTACACTTAATGACTGCTGCAAAAAAAGGCATAAAATCATCTGTCATAAGGGGGAAATCTGTTTTACAACTATCATGACTTATGACCACGATGGGCAGGTTTCACTACAGTTAAGTCAAAGACCACCTCTACATCTCAAAAAAATGACAACGGATCATCTCTACAATCCTCTCCCCTCAGATAGGGAACATTGTACTGCTTTTACCTGCACATTCGCTTAGCCAACGCATTGATAGAGTCAAAGGTTCTTTAAAAATTCCAACATTTTTGACAATTTGGTCTCTGGAATCATTCCATTCAGCAATTCCACACTCTGTCCTGGAGATAAGGAAAATCGGGTGCCTGTTCTTTGATAAATCACACACTTTTATATCATATTCGAACTTGGGCTCTGCTTTTAATCTGGCTCCCCCAGATTACTAAATCAGGAATACTTCACATTTCTTATCCTGAAACTCCATTTGAGCCTCATTCTTACTGACAGACTATTTTATCATTATTCGTAAAAGCAGAGACCCATTGCAAATAATTTATGAAGTGTCGAACCAAAGATAACTAATGATCAGCTGGCAGAGCCAGCATTAGTTTCTCAACAGTTTTCCGTGCTTGAATATTCTAGTGGGCTCAAAGACAGGTGATACAGTTTCAGGAATCATTGGAGGAGGGGGGGGTGTTGCACAGCTCAGGTTAGTTTGCATTTGTCATCCAGTTGTTCCTCCTAGCTGTTCATCTAATAATGTGCAGATTAATGTTCAGTTTGACATCATATACAACAAGTGAAATGGGACAATTTATCATGGCAACTTTTTCACACTCACTTCAGCCCGACCCCCATCACAGCTGATCTAGTTTAAGCATTTTCAGCTGGCCCTCTGCCAGCACCCCTTCCCCCCACTGGTGCCCTGTCCTCCCCACCCACCCCTGCATGATCACGGCCGATTCACCCAAGGAAACATATTCTTGACCAATTTGTGGTGCAGGACAACTGAACTCCAGCCGATCCCCACATTGAGGGATGGGGCCTCTGCCTTCTCAGTGGATGGCAGCAGCCTCGAGTGCCAGGGTCAAAGGGGTGGGGTCTGAAAAAGAGACGTGCCTTCAAGGGGCTGGCTGGGCAGGGGCGCTAGCAGCTGGAGGGTGTTGGCAGCACTCAAAGCTGGTGGATGTTCATTGGTATTGCTCCACACCCAGTTTTTGATTAGGCTGGCACTGTAAGAAGGCAGGGACCAAGAACATGCACCAGCTTCAAGCCCCACCAACACCCCCACTTCCCAGCCATGAACATCTCTCCCTGCCTAGCCAGCCAGCCATCTGTGCTTGCTCAATCCCTAAAAGCACCCAGCATAGCAGGAGCTCTCCAAGCTGCATAGAAAAGCACAATGTTTTTATGCACATTTGTGCTTCACCCCATACCTTACAGGAGAAGTACCCCATCTCTGGAGTAGCAGCTGGGGGTGGGATTTTTTGTTGCAAAGGGAGTGTGTGTTCGCTGGCAAAGGTGGATGTCTGGGAGCCTCCCCCAAGATGTTTTGGGTCCCCATTGGTGGCCCGGAACTTTTGCTGTTGCCGCTACACTTTCAACAAGCCCCAAAATGCTGCCAACCCAGTGCAGGAGAGCTTGAGGGGATGGGGCAGCTGGAATTGCAAGAAGTGGAGTTCAAGGCTTATGCAAAGTACAGGGCCATAGTGGCAGAAGCATGGTGGTGGATCTCACACGCAGGCCTTTCCAGACTCCACCTCTCAGTCCCAAGCCTCTCCGGAATCCGAGACTGCTGCCGTTCATGGAGAAGGCAGAGGTCCATTCCTTGGTATGGGGATCAACTGGCATTTATTTGTCCCAAATCGTGAATTGGCTAAGAATAAGTCTCACTGGGCAAATCACCCATGATCACGTGCCTAGGGGTAAGAACAGGAGATCAGTGGTGGAGAAGGACTGCTAGCGCAGGACCAATTGAGAATGAATGTCCATGATAGTTTGGCAATGATGGGAAAAGAGGGCTAAGGTCAGTGCGAAAATATCAATAAATTGAGCCAGTCCCTACTTTGGGGGCCCTCTGAACTACTAAGAACCACAGCCATGCCTAAAATTACATCACAAGAAAAAACTATACTATTTTAGAAATGCACACACACAACCATTCATTAAAAAGGGCAGAGATTTTACTTTGACTTTAAGAACCACTGCCATGTCTAACACTAAGCAGCAACAAAAGTATCAAATCCTTTATACCTCTTACACTACACCTTCCTATAAATACAGCTGAAGTTTTTTCTCTATTCTAAGAACCATCGCCATGGCCAAAGTTATATCAGGCAAGGAAACTCTAAAATCTAGTATAAACCAACAACCACGCCAAGCCTTAAAATGGGCCACTGAGCACTAATCATTCTCATCAGAAAGACCATGTTTCAAACCCCCTAAAAAAGTAGGTTTGGTTTTTCATCACAGACGTATAAAGCCCTAACAATAGGGACAAAGTTGTGGATGTTGCTATGGCAACGTCACATGCATTCTATTAGTTTTTCGTCTAGTTTGTTTTATATAGACATCGTTACTACTATTATATTGCGTTGGTCCATGGTGACATTGTCACAACCAGTTCAGGCACTTGAACCAGTTACCCCATCGCCATAGGGGTCACGCCCGATAGCCGTGCAATCCCAGCCACGGGTAACTTTCTAGCCAACAGCCACGCCTAGCCTTAAAATGGGCCGTTGAGCTGTTTTCTGGTTCTAAGAACCATCGCCTTGGCCAAAGTTACACCAGGCAAGAAACTATAAACTATTATCAGCCAATAGCCACGCCTAGCCTTAAAATGGGCCGTTGAGCTGTTTTCTGGTTCTAAGAACCATCGCCTTGGCCAAAGTTACGCCAGGCAAGAAACTATAAACTGTATTATTAGCCAATAGCCACGCCTAGCCTTAAAATGGGCCATTGAGCTGTTTTCTGGTTCTAAGAACCATCGCCTTGGCCAAAGTTACGCCAGGCAAGAAAACTATAAACTCTATTATCAGCCAATAGCCACGCCTAGCCTTAAAGTGGGCCGTTGAGCTGTTTTCTGGTTCTAAAAACCATCACCTTGGCCAAAGTTACGCTAGGCAAGAAAACTATAAACTCTTATTATCAGCCAATAGCCACGCCTAGCCTTAAAATGGGCCGTTGAGCTGTTTTCTGGTTCTAAAAACCATCGCTTTGGCCAAAGTTACGCCAGACAAGAAAACTATAAACTCTATTATCAGCCAATAGCCACGCCTAGCCTTAAAGTGGGCCGTTGAGCTGTTTTCTGGTTCTAAAAACCATCGCCTTGGCCAAAGTTACGCCAGGCAAGAAAACTATAAACTCTATTATCAGCCAATAGCCACTCCTAGCCTTAAAGTGGGCCGTTGAGCTCTGTTTTCTGGTTCTAAGAACCATCGCTTTGGCCAAAGTTACGCCAGGCAAGAAAACTATAAACTCTATTATCAGCCAATAGCCACTCCTAGCCTTAAAGTGGGCCGTTGAGCTGTTTTCTGGTTCTAAGAACCATCGCTTTGGCCAAAGTTACGCCAGGCAAGAAAACTATAAACTCTATTATCAGCCAATAGCCACGCCTAGCCTTAAAATGGGCCGTTGAGCTGTTTTCTGGTTCTAAAAACCATCGCTTTGGCCAAAGTTACGCCAGGCAAGAAAACTATAAACTCTATTATCAGCCAATAGCCACGCCTAGCCTTAAAATGGGCCGTTGAGCTGTTTTCTGGTTCTAAGAACCATCGCCTTGGCCAAAGTTACGCCAGGCAAGAAAACTATAAACTCTATTATCAGCCAATAGCCACGCCTAGCCTTAAAGTGGGCCATTGAGCTGTTTTCTGGTTCTAAGAACCATCGCTTTGGCCAAAGTTACGCCAGGCAAGAAAACTATAAACTCTATTATCAGCCAATAGCCACGCCTAGCCTTAAAGTGGGCCATTGAGCTGTTTTCTGGTTCTAAAAACCATCGCCTTCGCCAAAGTTACGCCAGCAAGAAAACTATAAACTGTATTATCAGCCAATAGCCACGCCTAGCCTTAAAATGGGCCATTGAGCTCTATTTTCTGGTTCTATAAACTCGATTATCAGCCAATAGCCACGCCTAGCCTTAAAGTGGGCCGTTGAGCTGTTTTCTGGTTCTAAGAACCATCGCCTTGGCCAAAGTTACACCAGGCAAGAAACTATAAACTGTATTATTAGCCAATAGCCACGCCTAGCCTTAAAGTGGGCCGTTGAGCTGTTTTCTGGTTCTTAGAACCATCGCCTTGGCCAAAGTTACGCCAGGCAAGAAAACTATAAACTCTATTATCAGCCAATAGCCACGCCTAGCCTTAAAATGGGCCGTTGAGCTGTTTTCTGGTTTTAAAAACCATCGCCTTGGCCAAACTTATGCCAGGCAAGAAAACTATAAAGTGTATTATCAGCCAATAGCCACGCCTAGCCTTAAAGTGGGCCGTTGAGCTGTTTTCTGGTTCTAAGAACCATCGCCTTGGCCAAAGTTACACCAGGCAAGAAACTATAAACTGTATTATTAGCCAATAGCCACGCCTAGCCTTAAAATGGGCCGTTGAGCTGTTTTCTGGTTCTAAAAACCATCGCCTTGGCCAAAGTTACGCCAGGCAAGAAAACTATAAACTGTATGATCAGCCAATAGCCACGCCTAGCCTTAAAGTGGGCCATTGAGCTGTTTTCTGGTTCTAAAAACCATCGCCTTGGCCAAAGTTACGCCAGGCAAGAAAACTATAAACTCTATTATCAGCCAATAGCCACGCCTAGCCTTAAAATGGGCCGTTGAGCTGTTTTCTGGTTTTAAAAACCATCGCCTTGGCCAAACTTATGCCAGGCAAGAAAACTATAAAGTGTATTATCAGCCAATGGCCACGCCTAGCCTTAAAATGGGCCATTGAGCTCTATTTTCTGGTTCTATAAACTCGATTATCAGCCAATAGCCACACCTAGCCTTAAAATGGGCCATTGAGCTGTTTTCTGGTTCTAAAAACCATCGCCTTTGCCAAAGTTACGCCAGGCAAGAAAACTATAAACTGTATTATCAGCCAATAGCCACTCCTAGCCTTAAAGTGGGCCGTTGAGCTCTGTTTTCTGGTTCTAAAAACCATCGCTTTGGCCAAAGTTACGCCAGGCAAGAAAACTATAAACTCTATTATCAGCCAATAGCCACGCCAAGCCTTAAAGTGGGCCGTTGAGCTCTGTTTTCTGGTTCTAAAAACCATCACCTTGGCCAAAGTTACAGCAGGCAAGGAAACTATAAACTCTGTTATCAGCCAATAGCCACGCCTAGCCTTAAAATGGGCCATTGAGCTGTTTTCTGGTTCTAAGAACCATCGCCTTGGCCAAAGTTACGCCAGGCAAGAAAACTATAAACTCTATTATCAGCCAATAGCCACGCCTAGCCTTAAAATGGGCCGTTGAGCTGTTTTCTGGTTCTAAGAACCATCGCCTTGGCCAAAGTTATGCCAGGCAAGAAAACTATAAACTCTATTATCAGCCAATAGCCACGCCTAGCCTTAAAATGGGCCGTTGAGCTGTTTTCTGGTTCTAAGAACCATCGCTTTGGCCAAAGTTACGCCAGGCAAGAAAACTATAAACTCTATTATCAGCCAATAGCCACGCCTAGCCTTAAAATGGGCCGTTGAGCTGTTTTCTGGTTCTAAAAACCATCGCTTTGGCCAAAGTTACGCCAGGCAAGAAAACTATAAACTCTATTATCAGCCAATAGCCACGCCTAGCCTTAAAGTGGGCCATTGAGCTGTTTTCTGGTTCTAAAAACCATCGCCTTGGCCAAAGTTACGCCAGGCAAGAAAACTATAAACTCTATTGTCAGCCAATAGCCACGCCTAGCCTTAAAATCGGCCATTGAGCTGTTTTCTGGTTCTAAGAACCATCGCCTTGGCCAAAGTTACGCCAGGCAAGAAAACTATAAACTCTATTATCAGCCAATAGCCACGCCTAGCCTTAAAATGGGCCGTTGAGCTCTTTTTTCTGGTTCTAAAAACCATCACCTTGGCCAAAGTTACGCGAGGCAAGAAAACTATAAACTCTATTATCAGCCAATAGCCACGCCTAGCCTTAAAATGGGCCGTTGAGCTGTTTTCTGGTTCTAAGAACCATCGCTTTGGCCAAAGTTACGCCAGGCAAGAAAACTATAAACTCTATTATCAGCCAATAGCCACGCCTAGCCTTAAAATGGGCCGTTGAGCTCTTTTTTCTGGTTCTAAAAACCATCACCTTGGCCAAAGTTACGCGAGGCAAGAAAACTATAAACTCTATTATCAGCCAATAGCCACGCCTAGCCTTAAAATGGGCCGTTGAGCTCTTTTTTCTGGTTCTAAAAACCATCACCTTGGCCAAAGTTACGCGAGGCAAGAAAACTATAAACTCTATTATCAGCCAATAGCCACGCCTAGCCTTAAAATGGGCCATTGAGCTGTTTTCTGGTTCTATAAACTCTTATCAGCCAATAGCCACGTCTAGCCTTAAAATGGGCCGTTGAGCTGTTTTCTGGTTCTAACAACCATCGCCTTGGCCAAAATTACGCCAGGCAAGAAAACTATAAACTCTATTATCAACCAATAGCCACGCTTACCCTTAAAATGGGCAATTGAGAGCTCTGTTTTCTAGTTCTAAGAACCATCGCCTTGGCCAAAGTTACAGCAGGCAAGGAAACTATAAACTCTGTTATCAGCCAATAGCCACGCTTACCCTTAAAATGGGCCATTGAGAGCTCTGTTTTCTGGTTCTAAAAACCATCGCCTTCGCCAAATTTACGCCAGGCAAGAAAACTATAAACTGTATTATCAGCCAATAGCCACTCCTAGCCTTAAAATGGGCCATTGAGCTCTGTTTTCTGGTTCTATACTCTTATTATCAGCCAATAGCCACGTCTAGCCTTAAAATGGGCCATTGAGCTGTTTTCTGGTTCTAACAACCATCGCCTTGGCCAAAGTTACGCCAGGCAAGAAAACTATAAACTGTATTATTAGCCAATAGCCACGCCTAGCCTTAAAATGGGCCGTTGAGCTGTTTTCTGGTTCTAAGAACCATCGCCTTGGCCAAAGTTACGCCAGGCAAGAAAACTATAAACTCTATTATCAGCCAATAGCCACGCCTAGCCTTAAAATGGGCCGTTGAGCTGTTTTCTGGTTCTAAAAACCATCGCCTTGGCCAAAGTTACGCCAGGCAAGAAAACTATAAACTGTATTATTAGCCAATAGACACGCCTAGCCTTAAAATGGGCCATTGAGCTGTTTTCTGGTTCTAAAAACCATCGCTTTGGCCAAAGTTACGCCAGGGAAGAAAACTATAAACTCTATTATCAGCCAATAGCCACGCCTAGCCTTAAAGTGGGCCGTTGAGCTGTTTTCTGGTTCTAAGAACCATCGCCTTGGCCAAAGGTACGCCAGGCAAGAAAACTATAAACTGTATTATTAGCCAATAGCCACGCCTAGCCTTAAAGTGAGCCGTTGAGCTGTTTTCTGGTTCTAAGAACCATCGCCTTGGCCAAAGTTACGCCAGGCAAGAAAACTATAAACTGTATTATTAGCCAATAGCCACGCCTAGCCTTAAAGTGGGCCGTTGAGTTGTTTTCTGGTTCTAAGAACCATCGCCTTGGCCAAAGTTACGCCAGGCAAGAAAACTATAAACTCTATTATCAGCCAATAGCCACGCCTAGCCTTAAAATGGGCCATTGAGCTCTGTTTTCTGGTTCTATACTCTTATTATCAGCCAATAGCCACGTCTAGCCTTAAAATGTGCCGTTGAGCTCTTTTCTGGTTCTAACAACCATCGCCTTGGCCAAAATTACGCCAGGCAAGAAAACTATAAACTCTATTATCAACCAATAGCCACGCTTACCCTTAAAATGGGCCATTGAGAGCTCTGTTTTTTGGTTCTAAGAACCATCGCCTTGGCCAAAGTTACAGCAGGCAAGGAAACTATAAACTCTGTTATCAGCCAATAGCCACACCTAGCCTTAAAATGGGCCGTTGAGCTGTTTTCTGGTTCTAAAAACCATCGCCTTGGCCAAAATTACGCCAGGCAAGAAAACTATAAACTCTATTATCAACCAATAGCCATGCTTACCCTTAAAATGGGCCATTGAGAGCTCTGTTTTCTGGTTCTAAGAACCATCGCCTTTGCCAAAGTTACAGCAGGCAAGAAAACTATAAATTCTGTTATCAGCCAATAACCACACCTAGCCTTAAAATGGGCTGTTGAGCTGTTTTCTGGTTCAGAGAACCATGGTTAGCATTAAACCTAGGAAGAGAGATATAAGGAGATATGTGATAACAGCAACTAGCAATCCTAATACCTCATGAAATCTCCTTAGTTTCACAACGGATTGACAGATTTAAGCATAGTTTCAACCTGGCAATCAGAGCATTATAGACCATGCGAAGTTGTTAGGAAAATTCTAAAAGTCCAGCACGCTTACAAATTAGCCTTCACGCTGCACATAGACATAAACCATATCTATAGCCTGTCCACAAGAGACAATCAACAAGCCCAAGCTAAACAGATTGATCCTAGATTAACATCAGATCAACACACAGTAAATAATGCCCAAAGAAATAGCCAGAATGTTCAAGAATAAATCGGAGAAATGTTGGAAGTGTCACCAGACGCCGGGTCCATATTACCATATGTGGTAGACATGCAGAGACGCCAAAAGATATTGAACTAAGATACACATGTGGTTGGAAAAAATGATAGAGACACACTGACTTTAAACCAGAAATATTTTTATTATTTATTTATTATTATTTATTAGTTCGATTTATATGCCGCCCTTTTCCGGAGACTCAGGGTGGCTTACAATGCGTTAAGCAATAGCCTTCATACTTTTGTATATACCTGCTTAGTAGGGCTTTTTGACCCCCCCAAGCGGTGTTCTATTTTATACAAAGTCAGCTTATTGCCCCCACAAACCGGGTTCTCATTTTACCTACCTCGAAAGGATGGAAGGCTGAGTCAACCTTGAGCTTGGTGAGAATTGAACTTGCAGTAATTGCAGGCAGCTGGCAGCTAAGTGCTACTTTAACAGTAATTTAGTCCGCTGCACTACCAAGGGATCTTATCAGAGACATATAATACATATTTGCAATATAAGAGAAAATACCTACTGATGAAGAATTTTTTAATAAGTGTTACAGATTGATGTTTTGAAGATAATGTGAGCACAAAAGGATACTAACCAACCGATACACTGTCTGTAATTGTTTGAAAGGAGGATGTTTTTATGTTATTTTTGTTTTGAAAATCAAAAAAAGAAATTGAAAAAAAGAAATAATGCCCAAAGTGCCAAACATGTTAACAACAAATAACTCAACCAAAGAATCTCCAAGACTACTTCCACCAACACTAAAACAAGCCGCCACTAAAACATAAGTTGAGAGCAAAATCTTTCCCTCCCAACACTTCACTTGTTGGTAATGAAACATCTGCAAGAAAACCACCAAGCTCAGAGAGCACCAAGAACCCCTCATTTAAAAACTGAGCCACAAGTCTTGTCCTGTATTGTATACAGCATCGTATTAAAATGCATCACCAGGTTTACTTCCAGTGGTAAGAAGTCTGACTGGTACTGGCATTCTTTCTAAGTGAATGAAGGAGAGATGGAGGTGATCCAAAAGGATTCCTTCCAGTCAGAGTACTGAGGGGGTCCTCAGGGACTGGAGGCTTGCAGCTGAGCACTCTGGACTCCTCTAGGCTGATTTGCCCTCACTACTCGCTCAGCGACTTGGAAGGGTCACCCAGTGGAACTCCAGAAAGGTCATCCAATGTGAGTCTTCCAGTGTGTGTATGTTCAGGGATTGAATGAGATAGGCAGCGGCCGATTACCAGGCTCATTCAGTCTGAGTATCAGAGACTGGAAGCTCAGGGATTGAATGATCCCCCACAAGTAGGGGAGGTCAGTTAGAAATGTATATGTTTTAGATACATTTCTCACATTCATGCCTACTGTTTTATACAGCAAAACTTCACTAAAGCAAGCCTTAGGGTAAGCTTTAGCAAGGCCCAAAGGTTTTTGCCAGAATTAATCTCATGTTGCCAACAGTACCTGTCAGGCTTCTTGGCTAAATGCAGCGCTGGATAGTTAATGAAACCAATGACTTACCTTTGATGTCTTCAGTTTTGACTGATTTTACTCAGTGAGTGCCTCTGAAATTAAAAAAAAAAAATCAACATCACCAAATGTCCACCTGATGTTCAAAGACTAGAAAACTAATTCAACAATTTCACAAATAGGCTTTTTATGTGCTTTATGTTACCAGTGAAAAAAGATACAATGAATTGGAATATTGTCACTTTGTCATTGTATTGTATTGTATTACATTGTAATACATTGTATTGTATTGTTTTGAATGTTGTGCCCTTGAGAATACCTCAGACCCACAGGTTTCTACTGTTCCCAAAGACATGGCCTCCAGCCCTAAAGCAATTTTAGTTAACTTTTGCCTTTAGTTCATTGAAGAAGCTAGTCTCCTACATGTTTTGCTTTTTTTAAGGGCTTGAGCCTTGGCTAGAATTACCTCATGTCCCAAGAATTGACTTTATTTTACAGAGCAAGGTCAGCTCCTGGACTTGGAGTAATTTAGCCAAAGTAGCTACGTAATCCTCTTCACATTTTGCTTTTTTTTTTTAGTTTAGAGTAGAAAATGGAAGCCCTAGGCTTTATTGGCCAAGTGAGATCAGACACACAAGGAATTTGTTTTAAGAACTTGAGCCTTGCCTAAAATTACCTCAGATCCCAAGAATTCACTTTATTCCAGAGAGCAAGGTCAGCTCCTAAGATAAATTTACCTTTAAAACTATTTTTAAATCTGACTCACTATGGTGGTTTGGGTCCTTTTTAACATGGTCAAGATTTACCTCAGCCAATATTTTACTTTTAAGAACTTGATTTAAACTTGACTTATTTTACTTTAAGAACTCTAGCCTTGGCTTAGAATTGCCTCAGGTCCCAAGAACGTATTATTTATTTATTATTACTTATTTATTTCTGAGAACAAGATCAGCTCCTGGACCTGAAGTAATTGTACTATAGTTAACTTCTTTAGAATAGAGTACTTTATTTGGCTAAGGAATTTTAGGAACTTGAGCCTTAACTAAAAGTACCTCAGGTCCCAAGCAATCATTAATTCCTGAGAGCAAGGTCAGCTCCTGAGGTAACTTTTATCTTTAAAGTTACTTTTAATTCTGACTTGCCTGTGGTGGTTTGGCTCTTTCAACAGGACATGGCTGAGATTACCTCAGGTTCCACCAGTACTCTAAAAACTTAAGTTTTGGCTAAAATTACCCTCAGTTGACTATTTCAAGAAAGTAAGTTCAACTCATGGACATGAAGTAATTTTGCCTTTAGTTACTTGAAGTAGCTAGTCCTCTACATGCTTTGCTTCTTTTTAAGAACTTGGCTAAAATTACCTCAGGTGCCAAGAATTAAACTTTATTCAAGAGAGGAAAGGTCAATTCCAGAGACTGAAGCACAATTTTGCCTTTAAGCTGATGTTAACACTTCTTCCACCTGTGCTAGTTTAGCCCTTTTAACTGCACATGCCTAAAAATTTGCCTCAGCTTTATTCATCCTAAACTAATTTTAACTCTTGCTCACCTGTGGTGGTTTGGTCGTTTTTTTGGTTTTTTTTTTAACAAGGCATGGCCGAAATGAACTCAGACTCCACCAATATTTTACTCCCTAAAAACTCGAGCCTTGGCTAAAACTATTCAGGGACCCAGAAGTTTGCCTCATTTCCCTGAGGGAAACCGCTTTGTGGGACTGACTGAGGTAACTCACCCTAGGTGAGCTGTGGTAATTTGAAGTCCTTTAAATAAGATGCAGAGATATTACCTCAGCCGTCCCTGGCATTTTACTCCTAAGAGTATTTTTTTACTCCTAGGAGTAGTTTTACTCCTAAGCATTAAAATTTCCCCAGGTGCTATCCTTACTCCCAGAGAATTGACTATTCACTAGCGCCCCTCCGCATCCCACCACCACATCCAAGAGTCTCCGCTCTAGATTTACCTCAGGACGCAAGAGGCTACAGCACGGTCCAAGGCACGAAGTCTTCGGCTGCGGAAGCGCAGATGGGAGAGAGAGGGGTTTTGTTTCCCCCCCATCTCCCGCGCCCTTGCAGCGGCGTCTCTATCGAAGGAACAAGAGACGCAGCGTCTCTGGAGAGTCTCGGTCACCCAGGTCAGGGGTTGTCCCATGACTTGGAGTTTTATTTTGTTTTCCCTCTCAAAGAGGCAACTGTGACTTTCTCTGCTTTTTTCTTCGAAGACCTTTCGCTTCTCCGAGAGACGCAAGCGGCGCTTGCTGCTTCTGCAGCGCGCTCGCTTCATTTACCTCAGCGTGAGGAGCCCGCCGACTTTTTAAACTCGAAGGGAGGGGGTAAGAGAGAGAGAGAGAGAGGGAAGCCAATCAGCCAATCCGAGGGAATGGATCCTTCAAAGCAGCCAATCAAACAGCCGAGGTGGGCGGTCCGAGCGCGCCGGGCGGGAAAGGCACGCGCGTGAGGTACGCAGGTGAGACCACTTTTGGCCGAGCCAAAGTTGCCATGGAAACTGGCCAGGTGGGCCTCGGCCGCCCAGGTGAAGGAGATTGGAGGCAGGCAGGCAGTCTATGTGCACGTGTGTGTGAGTGTGCAAGTGCCTTCTCCTCCAGGCATCGCCCCACCTGAGGAACCCTTCGCCGACAGCCACGCTTGTCTCAAATAACATTGTATAGGTTCTTCTCCTGCTTGAGCAGAGGGTTGGACTAGAAGACCTCCGGGGTCCCTTCCATCTCTATTCTGATTGATCTTGCTTTTTTTAACCCATTTCAGATTGATGACCTGGGCCAGGGGGTCTCCAATCTTGGCAACGTTAAGACTTGTGGACTTCAATTCCCAGAATTCTTCAGCCAGCTGGCTGAAGAATTCTGGGAATTGAAGTCCACAAGTCTTAATGTTGCCAAGGTTGGAGACCCCCTGACCTGGGCAAATGTGAAGCACTCTAGGCCACATTTCAAGGAGTTGTAAGGAGGCAGATACAGGGGTGAAATCCAGCAGGTTCTGTAGAACCCGTAGCGGAAATTTTGAGCAGTTCGGAGAACTGGCAAATATCACCTCTGGCTGGTGGGAATGGAGATTTTGCAGTATCCTTCCCCTGGAGTGAGGTGGGAATGGAGATTTTGCAGTATCCTTCCCCTGGAGTGGGGTGGGAATGGAGATTTTGCAATATCTATCCCCTGCTATGCCCACCAAGCCACGCCCACCAAACCACACTACACCACACCCGTAGAACTGGTAGTAAAAAAATGTGGATTTCACCACTAGGCAGATGCATGCCTTCTCCTATGAGTAAGTACGTGTTTTTATTACCATGTGTCTGCTATGAGCACAGAGCACATAAGAGCCGGACATATGGACAAACATTTCAGTCCTATTTATATAGTTCTTCTACATGCCGGTCGTAACATGACGCAGTTGCATAGAAACTAGAAATGTGAGTTTCTGCTGGCCGGGACTGTCACTGTTCAGCAACGGTGGTGGACCCACTGGTAATGTTGGCCATGGAGACCTGCTGGAAATGACACCTCCTTAGTTATTTGAAGCTGCCTCATCCCAGTTCAAATGATTATCTGGCCAGATAGCAAATAATTCTCTAGCTAACTGTCCAGGTTTCCAGGGAGATGTTGGTTATATCATCTGCTTTCAATATCATCTGCTTTTATATCATCTCTTTCAAAGCAGGGGGAAAACAAAGTCTTCCATTCATAAACCCAAAGCTCCAGCATTCAGGCGTTTTGAAACTCAAGGAGCAATTATTTCTGTTTGCAAGTTTCCATACTATTTATTAAAAAGTTTAATCCCACCTTTATTACTTTATAAGTCAAGGTGGCAATCATGCATAATATTTTTCTCCTCTGTTCACCACAAAACAACCCTGTGAGGGGGGCTGGACTAACAGAGTGACTGATCCAAAGTCACCTAGTCTGCTTGCATGCCCAAGGTGGTACTAGAACTCACTGTCTCCTGATGATTGGCCCAAAGTCGCCCAGTTGACTTTCACACCTAATGCTGGACTAGAACTCCGTCCCTGGTTTCTAGACTAATACCCCTAATTACTACACCAAACTGGCTCCTTTATTGCAGAATCTGTCTTAAACTTTCCTCTTTACTTACGAGACCGCCTTCTGCCACCGATAGCCTCCCACCGACCAGTGCGCTCCCACAGAGAGGGACTCCTCAGGGTGCCGTCGGCCAAATTATGTCGGCTGGCAACACCCAGGGGGAGAGGTTTCTCTGTGGGAGCCCCTGCCCTTTGGAATGAACTGCCCCCGGACATACACAAGATTTCTGACCTCCGAGTTTTCTGCTGTGGTCTTAAGACCCTGCTCTTCCGACAGCTTCATAATTGAGTTTTAAATTCGGAGTTCTTCAATCTTTTGAACTGAATTTGAATTTTGAATTTCAATTTTTTGGGTTTTTCAGCTAATTGGCCTCAAATGTAATACTTTTAAGAATTTTTAAATTTAAATTGTGATATTTGTATTGTGTTTTACGTGGCTGTATACCATCCCGAGTCCCTCGGGAGAGGGGCGGTATAGAAATAAAATTATCCTTATCCTTATCCTTATCCTTTTCATTCCATGAATCTGATTAGTCCTTTCACTAAGTCAGTAATTTAGAAACTGACCACACACACACACACACACACACACATACACACACACGTACACCTTCTGTTAGTTTAGAGATTGATGGGCTGCTTGAATACAGGGAAAGTGGCTAATGAACAGGCTCTAAGCCAATATAATAAATATCTCCTGGACTATGAAAACAATCAAAGCCACTAACTCAATTCCAAAAGTGAAGATGCTCCACGTAAGTTATATTCTATCGAAGGCATTCATTTTCTTAACTTCCTGTTGTCAGGAATCCATTTGCTTGGATTTATTCCACCAATAATCTGGAACGTTTGCCAACTCTAATCTTCAAACTACTATAAAGCTGTCAGAATCAATGTAATTTAGCTCACATAACAATTACATATTCCGAGGGTTGCTTTTATTCCGACAGAAATGCAGCAGGGACGACGTCAGTGTTGTAGCTGGGGGAAACCTGGAATAAATGAATGGAAATGAGAGAAAGGAGTATATGGAAGACATCGAGTCTTTGACTGACTCCTACAAATGTAACACTTGCCCTTTAAGTTTGCGGAAAGATCATCGATCACATCCCCAAATCTCCTGGGTACAGACGATTTGCATCCATTTATTGAAAAGGTATTATACTTTTTATGACTATATTATGTAATTCTGTCAAGCTGCAAAAACCAAGAAAGATACTCTGAGGCTCTTCTGGACAGTATTCTTTATTATTCCTCACCCAAAGACAGAAATCTTGCCAAATTAAAGCAAGCTATACACCTGGTTAAAGAGATATTCTGAGAAATCCTAAGGAGGAGCCATCTTAACTCTCTTCCACTCAACCAAACCCTCTAAACTTCGCTGTCTCTTGGTTCTCTGGAATGCAGCCGCTCCCTCCTGGGAATCTGGACTACAGGTCATCCTCAATTTATGATCACAATAGAACCCAAAAATAAAGGAGAATATTTGTAGCTCAGGGTTGAAATGAGTTGCCTTTGGTGCACTCTGAGCTTGCTTGTTTTCTTGAAGACGTTTCATGACCAAACTAGGGAACATCATCAGTGCTAGTATTGATGATGTTACCTAGTTAGGGTCATGAAACATCTTCAAGAAAACAAGCCAGCTCAGAGAGCACCTAGGACCCCTCAGAACCCAAAATTTCTGTCGCTGTGAGACAGTTTTTAAGTGAGTTTTGTCCTGTTTTACGACCTTTCTTGCCACGGTTGTTAAGTGAATTGCAGTTGGTTAAGTTAGTCACACGGTTGTTAAATGAATCTGGCTTCCCTGTTGACTTTGTTTGTTAGAAGAGGATCACATGACTGGGACGCCGCAACTATTATAAATACGAACCAGCCGCCAAATGTCCGAATTTTAATCACGTGACCATGGGAGAGGCTGCAACGGTCGTCCCTCGTCCCTTGTCCCAGTGCCGTAACTTCAAACGGTCACCAAGTGAACCGTTGTAAGTCAAGGACTATCTGTACATTCCACTCCAAAATCAGACCAAAGGACAGCAAATATTTGAATCTTGTTAGTAGGAATTGCTTTCTAACGGCGTCCATTCACAGGTGTGCAGCCAAAACACGTGATGCTGGTGTTACAATACGAAGTTGTGTATTTTTGTACACGTACAAAAGACGTACAATTTCTGTTTCAACCTCGCCTTCGCCCTCTGGCCATTTTCTGACCTCCCTGCGGGGCCTCCTGACTGCTTGAAATGAGGTTTCCTGATTTTATTAAAACAGTTCTGTGTATTAGAAACCTGACAAAGAAAAAAACCTCACAGCTATGAAAGAAGCCATTATCTCAATATTACTAGATAACAACAGACAGCTCCTATGAAAGTGGGGGAAGGTAAAAAAAGAGAACCTTTTCACAACAAATGTCGGCTCCCGAAACAATATCAGAGATGGATTTTTCTAGAGCTGATTTCCAACAGGAGAAAGGTAGCATAAATGCCAAGGTTATACTTTCCGATAGAAATGCATCTCCGGAGGTTTCGTGGCGGTTACAAATCCCCTAACACAATTAGCCAATTGTTTTGCGAGGCAAATCTTTAATTCCCCAATAAGCATTTTTTATGGGAAAAGGTGGTACAGATAATTGGCAAAAGTTTTCCCATACACCCACCCACCTGCATTTAAGTAAATGATCAAGGTGTCTACAAAATTTTCTCATGTTAACCTGCGTGTTCCCATATTTATTTTTATTTATTTGTTTCTTTGTCAAACGTATACAAGATAACAAGAGCCTCGGTGGCGCAGCAGACTAAAGTGCTGTTAAGTAACACCAGCTGCCTGCAATTACTGCAAGTTCAAATCTCACCAGGCTCAAGGTTGACTCAGCCTTCCATCCTTCCGAGGTAGGTAAAATGAGGATCCAGATTGTGGAGGCAATAAGCTGACTTTGTATAAAAAAGAACATCGCTTAGGGGGGCCCGAAAGCCCTACTAAGCAGGTATATACAAAAAGTATGAAGGCTAGTGCTTAACGCATTGTAAGCCGTCCTGGGTCTCTGGAGAAGGGCGGCATATAAATCGAACCAATAAATAAACAAGTATAGGTATGAACATAAACAGTGGAGACAGTAAGACAGGGACAGTAGCAGAGGTGGTATTCAGAAGTTTCTGACCAGTTCTGGAGAACCGGTAGCGGAAATTTTGAGTAGTTGGGAGAACCGGTAAATAACTACCTCTGACTGGCCCCGCCCCCATCTATTCTCTGCCTCCCAAGTCCCAGCTGATCGGGAGGAAATGGGGATTTTGCAGCAACCTTCCCCTGGAGTGGGGAGGGAATGGAGATTTCACAGTATCCTTCTCCTGCCACGCCCACCAAGCCACGCCCACAGAACTGGTAGTAAAAATTTTTGAATCCCACCACTAGTCATGGTAGGCAGGCTGGTGTGCTTATGTACGCCCCCTCCATGCATCTTCACCCTAAATAAACATTCAGTTGAATTCAGGTGCAAAATATCCAGAGCCTCTTTACATTCTATATATGTACACCCTTCAGAGAGACACCTGCATACCCAAAGCCATGCGGATTTTTTAAAAAATGCATATTTTAGATTTCCTGGCAAGGAACAACTTCCTTCCTTTGTCTGTTACAACGTATCAAACATTGATTTTTTTAAAAAAATAGTACTGTAATAATAATAAAAAAGACTTGTGTGCTATTTCAGCACAGCTGCCAACATTTTCAGACCGCAGTGTCAAAAAGAAATAGTAATTCACAGCTTCTGCACTGAGCTCTCCTAAAATTTAATGTAGGCCGGTTGCTACATTTCTGGATTGTCCCTGCCAATTAGTATTGGGTGAAGTCAGCCTTAATTTGGATGGGGGGGGGGGTTTGATCACCCAGTAAAAGGTTTGGGGATGCCCTTAACCCTTGAGCTGGTTAATTTGTTTTCCTTAATCTATATTTCACATTAATCAGGAGAAGAATTCAAACTACATGTCCAGGGGTGGGGCTGCTGGGGGTTCTCAGGGTTTCGGGAGAACTTCTAGCTAAGATTCTGTGCAATTCGGAGAACCCCCAAATCCTCCTCCTGGCTGGCCCCGCCCACTCCACCCCTCCCCTCCCAGGAGTCCCCATGCGGCCCGTATGGATGCAGGTAGGAGAGTGAAAAATGGGCCTACCAGAAGTTCGGGAAGGCTGGAAACAGCCCGTCCAGAGGGCCTCTGGAGCCTGGGGAGGCCGTTTTCACCCGCCAGGAGGCTTGAGAAAAGCCTCCGGAGCCTGGGGAGGGCAAAAATGCCCCCCCACCATGGTGCAGGAGGCCGACAAGGCCACGCCCACCATGGCCATGCCCATTCAGCAACCGGGCAGAGAACCCCTTGCTAAAAAATGTTGAAGCCCACCCCTGCACGTGTCTCTCTTCTCCACTCTGAAATGAAGGGGAACCAACTCCGAAGAGACAGACTTTCTCCATTCTGGAGATAACAAGGGATAATACAGGAAGTCCTCAACTTACGACCAGTTGTTTAGTGACCAAAGTTACGAGGGGGCTGAAAAATGCCAGTCCTTGCACTTATGACCATCACAGCATTCCCACAGTCACAAGATCAGAATTCTGGGCACTTGGTAACCATTATGTATTTATGACGGTTGCAGCGTCTCAGGGACACTGGACTGCCATTTGCGGCCTTTTCAGCTGGCTTCCCACAAGCAAAGTCTGCAGAAATCTGAATTTTGCTTCATGACCTCCTGACTCACTTAACAACCACAACCAAAAAAAAAAAAGGTTGTAAAACCCAATGTAACTCACTTAACAACTGTCTCTTTTAGCGATGGAAGCTCCGTTCCCAATTGTGGCCGTAAGCCGAGAACGACTTTCAATGTTGCTTCTGTTTTATTTCACTCTTTATGCCTTTTCGCCTCCCTTCTGGTTTGCCAGGAATATTGCAAAGATTGAAATACGATGGTGTGATGCCGGGGAAGTGTGTGTAATACAGTTTGATGGAAATATGAAGCTGGTAATAATGTCGGGGAGAAAGGCGAGAATTTTGAATATTTCCTGTTGCAATTGTTTTCACTAATAACACATCAGTTGTAATGCCCTGAGAAGGTTGAGATCATGTCTGAGATAGAATCTATTTATTGAAAACAACTTGCAAAACAAGACTGGGCTCTTTGCAGCTGACACGTGTCCCCAAACCTTTTGGTATCTCCTAGAACCCTTTTTGATTTTCCCAAGAGAACTATCCAGCATACAAAGTCCAGATCTCAGGAAGTTAATTGTTTGATTCTGCACTGGTTACCGACACCCCACTTGAAGTCAGTCTTGTGTCCTGTTCATTGCACCACAGTTCAAAAAGTTCCAGTGGCAAACTGGATTAAGTTCAGAAGAGGACTACTAATGCAACTGTCACGCCTGGAAGCCCTCTTTTTCATTGGGCCTTCAGGCCTGCCACATTTATTACTGTGGGAAACTGGGAGGGGGAATTGTGTGGAGCCAGGGTGATATATAGACATAATAACATTCCTTTTTCAGAGAGTCAAGGACATCTTGCCCTGCACCTGGAAGGCTGGAACTGGGAAGCATCTCCAGTTGGGACGGTACTTTGATTGGACCATATAATGGACTTGTGGGTGTTGGGCAGGGACTTGAACTTTACTTTGGGTGGGGAAAACCTGGAAACTTTCAGATTTGGGTTTTTTCAGAGAGTCAAGGACATCTTGCCCTGCACCTGGAAGGCTGGAACTGGGAAGCATCTCCAGTTGGGACGGTACTTTGATTGGACCATATAATGGACTTGTGGGTGTTGGGCAGGGATTTGAACTTTACTTTGGGTGGGGAAAACCTGGAAACTTTCAGATTTGGGTTTTTCCAGATGTGCCAATATGATATCTCTAAAATAAAATGGAACTTTGAGGAACTTCAAGCCTTTGAGGTTTCTTTCATTGGAGGTGTTAGTTGGAACCCTGACAGCAACTCTATGAGGAAAGGATCTCGGGACACCTGCAGAAGTGTAATGGTATATGAGAAAGACCTTGGGAAACTGGGTGAGGAGACACTACCAAAGGGATAGTCAGATAAGAGACCGCACAGCCCTTAGTTGGATAATGGGTGGGACAAGAGGCCCAGAAGAGACCCTCCCTATTTTCTCAGGCTGTAAAGGAGACAGTTGGCAAAGAATTGTACTTTCATGCCTGCAAGATTGATGTCATCCTTGTGGGATAAACGAGATAGGAACCACAACTTGGTGAGCTAAATCTACTTCATTCTAAAGATTAATTGACAGAACCTTTTGCAAGTATTAAAACACAGTAACAAAGGCTATGGGATTCTAACACCGCCTTGGCAAATCATAGCCAGATCAGAGGTTCTCCTAATCTTCTTCCATAAGGATCCAAAGGTTCATGTGACAAGGATCAACATAAACCAATTTTCCCAAACCAGGTTATCTGTAGATGCTCCAATTCACACATGCTGAAAAACGGTATCTGAAACAGTCCTTTCGTAAGGAAAGAACCAAACAGCTTCAGGATGGAAGTCTCTATCGTTCAACCTCTTGTTCCTCAAAAGAGGTCATGAGATGCTTCAGAGAAGCCCTTAGTTGACTCATGAAGAAGATGATGCCTACTAACAACCGATAGGCTTCTTCTGAAGATAAAACAATCATTTCTGGCACTTGGTTGCTACCAAGAAACTCCAAGCTTGATGAATAAGTCTCATTCGCTTCTAAAGCCCTCCCAGCAAGAGGTTGTCATATCGTTGACAGTAAATTGCGGAAATGATAAATGGTTCATTTAAAAAAGGACATCCAAAAGACAGATTTCTTCATTTTTAGGTGTAGAAAAGTTGATATGCGAGAGAAATTATGGAGGACAAACTGTCTTTGCAGTGGAGGACAAAGCAGACAACCTACTGTATGTCTACTTTTATTTGCAAAGGTAAGATCCTGTGCCTTTCAAAATTTAGAAATGCGTAATAGATGCATTTACTCCACATATTAAAATTATTTTTCTTTCTTTCTTTTTTTTTTTTTAAAAAAGGCCTATTCCAACTATTTTGGTCATCTGCTGTGCTGAGGTTTTTAAATGTACATTTAAAACCTCTTAATGTCTATAGTCCTCTTTGTTTTCCATAGAGCCAAGGGGAGCTTTAATTTATATATATTGATTTTGCTGAGCCTTGTCATACTTTTTACCTTATGCTTAAGCACTTTCAAAGATCAATATATGTGTTTTCCTCTTTTTTTTTGATGCACGTGCCACATTTTTAAAAAAACGCCCATTTTGAATCAATCTAAGGACATCCAAGTCATACAAAAAAAAAAAAAAGAGAGACAGGGCCCAAATAGAAACTCCCAACAAAACACACCCAGCTCTTCTTGAATGAAACGACAAGATCTTGGGATGTGAATATTCTGCGCAATCGTGAGTGATCCTGTTCATTCAGTTCCACACGTTGTGCGGCATGTGCTACTTTGAAGAGGCTCACTTTGATTGAGCAGAACACGCATATCCTAAGATTTTGCCATTTCATTTTGTGAATCTGTTTAATAAAAAAAAACCCTCCCTTTTTATGACCCTGTAATCCAAGGGTGAAAAGCTCCTGGTGCGGACCAGATCGCCTGATCCGGTAGCGATGGTGGTGGGTGGTTCGGAGAACCAGTAGCAAAAATCCCTGTGCCCTCCCCCCCACCATGCCCAGCTGAGCCGCACGATCATCAGAGGCTGTTTTTTTTTACTTTTAAAAGCATTTTTTCTACAACCTCTTCCAATGAAAAAATGCTTTAAAAGTAAAAGTAAAAAGTAAAAAAAGTAAAAAAAAAAAAGCCTCTGATGATCGCGCGGATCATCAGAGGCTTTTCAAAGCATTTTTTTTCTGCAACCTCTTGGCCGAAGAGGTGGTAAAAAAAAATGCTTTGAAAAGTCTCTGAGGATCCCAGCTGAGTTGCCTGATTGGCAGAGAGGCTTTTCAAAGCATTAGAAAAAATGCTTTGAAAAGTTAAAAAAAAAAGGTTGGCCACGCCCACCCAGTCACATTACCCCCCCCACCAAGCCACGCCCACAGAACCGGTAGTAACAAATTTTACATTTCATCCCTGCTGTAATCCCTTAATTTGGGGTACAGTCTGCGTAACTGGATGGAGTTGAGCATTTACTGGCCGGATGCACACGGAGTTCACAGCAGAGGTGGGTTTCAGCAGGTTCTGACCAGTTCTGGAGAACCAGTAGTGGAAATTTTGAGTAGTTCGGAAAACCAGTAGTAAAAATTCTGACTGGCCCCCACCCCCATCTATTCTCTGCCTCCCAAATCCCAGCTGATTAGGAGGAAATGGGGATTTTGCAGTAAACTTCCCCTGGATTGGGGAGGGAATGGAGATTTTACAGTATCCTTCCCCTGGAGTAGGGTGGGAATGGAGATTTTACAGTATCCTTCCCATGCCATGTCCGCCAAGCTACACGCACAGAACCGATAGTAAAATTTTTGGAAACCCACCACTGGTTCACAGCAGATTTTTTTTTTTCCTTTGCGCCCTAGGAGAGAAATATCTACCACTACTTAGGATTGAACTCTCAATCTTCCAAATGGGTGGTGAGTGTCTTCGCCACTAGGCCATCACACTATTCATATAAAACAGTTTAATAACTAAAATTATTTATTATTTATTTATTTATTTATTAATTAAATTTCTATACCGCCCTTCTCCAAATAGGACTCAGGGCGGTGCACAGCCAAGGTAAAAACAGAGCATACAAAATTTAAAAACAGTATTAAAATAATTAAATATTTTGGCCGTAAATTAAAACAACCCAATTTAAAATCAGTTTAAAATCTAACTCAAGCCAGCCCAGCTAGTTGAAATAAATAGGTTTTCAGGGCCCGACGAAAAATCCGGAGGTCTGTTATTGTACGTAACTCTGGGGGAAGGTTATTCCAGAGGGTGGGCGCCGTCACAGAGAAGGCTCTCCCCCTGGGGGTCGCCAGCCGACATTGTCTGGCGGACGGCACCCTGAGGAGGCCCACTCTGTGCGAGCGTACTGGCCGGTGGGAGGCTATTGGTGGCAGAAGGCGGTCTCGTAAGTACCCCGACCCTAAGCCATGGAGCGCTTTAAAGGTGGTCACCAACACCTTGAAACGCACCCAGAAGACCACCGGAAGCCAGTGCAGCTCGCGCAGGAGAGGTGTCACATGGGAGCGCCTCATCGCCCCCATAATCCCCTGTGCGGCCGCGTTCTGGACCAGCTGGAGCCTCCGGGTGCACCCCAGGGGGAGCCCCATGTAGAGAGCCCTAATGTGCCTTTGGAAACTGGAATGGACGCCTTAAAATGAGCATCCATTTACATTATTTGTAAAAAAAAAAAAAGTGAGAAGTAAATAACACGGCTCAAAAAAACCCACCACCCCTACCCAATACAAGGAAATTTCACCTGCCATTCTCATGTCATGGAAATGACACAACACAACCGATCATTATTTTCACCAGATGCCTGTACACCAGGGATGAAATCCAGCAGGTTCTGACAGGTTCTGGTGAACTGGTAGCGGAAATTTTGAGCAGTTCAGAGAACCAGCAAATACCGCCTCTGGCTGGCCCCAGAATGGGGTGGGAATGGGGATTTTGCAGTATCCTTTTCCTGTCATGCCCACCAAGCCACGCCCACCAAGCCACGCCCACAGAAACGGTAGTAAAGAAAAATTGGATTTCCCCACTGCTGTACACCCTTCTCACTGCAGTTCTTCACCCAATATAAAGGATTCAGAGTGACCCACAGCCACGAAAGGCTGAATCTCCCCACCACCACAGTTATGGGGTGTTAACAGTTTATTTTCTCATTGAGATCATTATTCCTGTAATTTTAAGAAGCCAAACCCACTATGTGAGAGAATATTGGGGTTGTTCAACTCTAACCAGACTGCCAAATTCCCTCTCGCCTTTTCTGAAGGAACTTTATGCTGGATCTCATTAGACTGCTGCTGACAGCCATCTAAATAATGATAATTACGGCCCCTCAGCCCAACCAAAAAGAATTATGGATCCCTAGGATACCAGGGTTCATTTCTGAACTTGATGCCTCTGCAACTCAAAGTAGCAACAACAAAAATGATTGGGCCATTCATCTCTCAGCTATGCAAGCTCCTTTTCCTCCATCCTTGTTAGCAAGCTGGAAATCCCAGGGACAGTGATGTTTGAGGAGGCAGTGAGGCTGAACGTGGAAGACAGCCAGTTTAAACTTGGGCCCATGACAGCCGAGAATGTATCACATTTTTCCTAGATAAATAAGAATGGCTAAGAAAAAAGAAATGCAGTGAATTTTTTCCACTCAGCAAGAAAAGACATAAGAGGTAGGGAAAAGGCCCTCCAAAGTCCCTTCCAAACCTATTACTCTATATCCGTGATGGCACATTGGTTGCATGCGGAGCCATTTCTGCAGCCATTGCCCTAGGTCAGTTCCACCACACATGCACGCGCCTCCCGCTGGCCAGCTGATTTTTGGGTCTCTGCGGCACATGCGGGAGACACGCATGCATGCCCATATCACCCGCCCCTCACAGGAGTCTCCACACACATTTGCGAACCGGTAGGGAAGGTAAGTGAATCCCACCTCTGTGTAACATACATGAGAAAATCCCATTGGACAGGTGAAATGGACATTGCTGATGGATTTGGTCTATGACTTCAAGGCTACCTGATCTACCATTTCCTGTTAAATTACATGTGAAAATCCCTTTGGCATCATTAGATGGGGTAAAAGAGCCGAGGTGGTGCAGTGATTAGAGTGCAGTACTGCAGCTACTTTAGCTGACTGCTATTTCACCGGCTCAAGGTTGACTCAGCCTTCCATCCTTCCGAGGCGGGTAAAACGAGGACCCAGAATTGTTAGGGGGCAATATGCTATTTAGCATACTGTCTTTGGTGTAAGCCGCTTAGAGTCCTCAGAGAGTGGGTGGCATAGAAATATGACTAATAAATAAATAAATAAATAAATAAATAAATAAATAAATAAATAAATAGTTAACATCAGTGGTGAAATCTAAATTTTTTTACTACTGGTTCTGTGGGCGTGGCTTGGGGTGTGTGATGTGGCTTGGTGGGTGTGGCAAGGGAAGGATACTGCAAAATCTCCATTCCCACCCCACTCTGGGACCAATGGTGTTGCTTCCACTTTTTAAAAATCAAGCCTTTTTGGTGCCTGGGGAAGAAAACGCGTGACTCCGCGGTCAGGAAAAATGCTGCCCAGGATCCAAAATGTTTTTTGAAGCCAAATTTGTTTCTTTAAACCAAATGCAAAAACGGACACCAGAATGAGTTTCGGCATGAAATTCCATGTCTAAAAATGGTGTTGCTTCCACTTTTTAAAAATCAAGGCTTTTTGGTGCCTGGGGAAGAAAACGCGTGACTCCGCGGTCAGGAAAATTGCAGCCCAGGAACCAAAATGTTTTTTGAAGCCAAATTTGTTTCTTTAAACCAAAGGCAAAAACGGACACCAGAATGAGTTTCGGGATGAAATTCCATGTCTAAAAATGGTGTTGCTTCCACTTTTTAAAAATCAAGCCTTTTTGGTGCCTGGGGAAGAAAACGCGTGACTCCGCGGTCAGGAAAAATGCTGCCCAGGAACCAAAATGTTTTTTGAAGCCAAATTTGTTTCTTTAAACCAAATGCAAAAACGGACACCAGAATGAGTTTCGGGATGAAATTCCATGTCTAAAAATGGTGTTGCTTCCACTTTTTTAAAAATCAAGGCTTTTTGGTGCCTGGGGAAGAAAACGTGTGACTCCGCGGTCAGGAAAAATGCTGCCCTGGAACCAAAATGTTTTTTGAAGCCAAATTTGTTTCTTTAAACCAAATGCAAAAACGGACACCAGAATGAGTTTCGGGATGAAATTCCATGTCTAAAAATGGTGTTGCTTCCACTTTTTAAAAATCAAGCCTTTTTGGTGCCTGGGGAAGAAAACGCGTGACTCCGCGGTCAGGAAAATTGCAGCCCAGGAACCAAAATGTTTTTTGAAGCCAAATTTGTTTCTTTAAACCAAAGGCAAAACGGACACCAGAATGAGTTTCGGGATGAAATTCCATGTCTAAAAATGGTGTTGCTTCCACTTTTTAAAAATCAAGGCTTTTTGGTGCCTGGGGAAGAAAACACGTGACTCCGCGGTCAGGAAAATTGCAGCCCAGGAACCAAAATGTTTTTCGAAGCCAAATTTGTTTCTTTAAACCAAAGGCAAAAACGGACACCAGAATGAGTTTCGGGATGAAATTCCATGTCTAAAAATGGTGTTGCCTCCACTTTTTAAAAATCAAGCCTTTTTGGTGCCTGGGGAAGAAAACGTGTGACTCCGCAGTCAGGAAAAATGCTGCCAAGGATCCAAAATGTTTTTTGAAGCCAAATTTGTTTCTTTAAACCAAATGCAAAAACGGAGACAAGGATGAGTTTTGGCATGAAATTCCATGTCTAAAAATGGTGTTGCTTCCACTTTTTAAAAATCAAGCCTTTTTGGTGCCTGGGGAAGAAAACGCGTGACTCCGCGGTCAGGAAAAATGCTGCCCTGGAACCAAAATGTTTTTTGAAGCCAAATTTGTTTCTTTAAACCAAATGCAAAAACGGACACCAGAATGAGTTTTGGGATGAAATTCCATGTCTAAAAATGGTGTTGCTTCCACTTTTTAAAAATCAAGGCTTTTTGGTGCCTGGGGAAGAAAACGCGTGACTCCGCGGTCAGGAAAATTGCAGCCCAGGAACCAAAATGTTTTTCGAAGCCAAATTTGTTTCTTTAAACCAAAGGCAAAAACGGACAGCAGAATGAGTTTCGGGATGAAATTCCATGTCTAAAAATGGTGTTGCTTCCACTTTTTAAAAATCAAGCCATTTTGGTGCCTGGGGAACAAAACGCCTGACTCCGTGGTCAGGAAAAATGCAGCCAAGGAACCAAAATGTTTTTTGAAGCCAAATTTGTTTCTTTAAACCAAAGGCAAAAACGGACACCAAAATGAGTTTCGGGATGAAATTCCATGTCTAAAAATGGTGTTGCCTCCACTTTTTAAAAATCAAGCCTTTTTGTTGCCTGGGGAAGAAAACGCATGACTCCGCAGTCAGGAAAAATGCTGCCCAGGATCCAAAATGTTTTTTGAAGCCAAATTTGTTTCTTTAAACCAAATGCAAAAACGGAGACAAGGATGAGTTTCGGCATGAAATTCCATGTCTAAAAATGATGTTGCTTCCACTTTTTAAAAATCAAGCCTTTTTGGTGCCTGGGGAAGAAAACGCGTGACTCCGCGGTCAGGAAAATTGCAGCCCAGGAACCAAAATGTTTTTTGAAGCCAAATTTGTTTCTTTAAACCAAAGGCAAAAACGGACACCAGAATGAGTTTCGGGATGAAATTCCATGTCTAAAAATGGTGTTGCTTCCACTTTTTAAAAATCAAGCCGTTTTGGTTCCTGGGGAAGAAAACGCCTGACTCCGTGGTCAGGAAAAATGCAGCCCAGGAACCAAAATGTTTTTTGAAGCCAAATTTGTTTCTTTAAACCAAATGCAAAAACGGACACCAAAATGAGTTTCGGGATGAAATTCCATGTCTAAAAATGGTGTTGCCTCCACTTTTTAAAAATCAAGCCATTTTGGTGCCTGGGAAACAAAACGCCTGACTCCGTGGTCAGGAAAAATGCAGCCCAGGAACCAAAATGTTTTTTGAAGCCAAATTTGTTTCTTTAAAGCAAAGGCAAAAACGGACACCAAAATGAGTCACTTCTGGCATCCTTAATTGCATTTGGTTTCAACTCATGTTTTTATTCCCCCTACACACAAATTCAGATGGAGCCTTCTGCTATACTTTTTAAATGTTGCATCCATTGTCAAAACGGATTAGCAGTTGACTGGAATTTTGTCAAGAAGATTGTAAAATGAAATCAAGAGAAGAACTGATGTCAGAGGGATGATCATTGTCAACAGTTCTCGTATTTACAATTAATAGATTTTAAACTAAATAAGTTAGTTTATGCTTTTGAACGTTTTAAGACAGAGTTTGAAATAGAAGTTTGTACAAGTAATGAACAAGAGTTGCTAAAATGTATGAGCTTTCATTGTAATAGTTAAGGCACTAGGTTAGAAAGTGAGAGGCCGTCGGTTCAAGTCTCACCTTAGCCAGCTGGGTGACTTTGAGCCAGTCTGTCTCTCTCAGCCCAACCCACAGGGTTGTTGTTCTAGGGGGCAGGCGTCTTACATGGCTCTTTCATCCATCTGCTGCAGCTCCCTGTCACTCAAAATATGAGTCACAACTGCCAATGTGCGACATCCACCGGCACATGATTTATTGAGCTTTTCGACCCATTTTTTCGGAGTTCAAAATGTTTTTGGTGCATTTTGTTGTAAATTGTTTTTGTTGCAAAATGTTTTGTTGCATGCAAATTTGTGTTCTCGGTAGTAGTTCCTTGATTTCATAAATGCAATACACTATCATTTTTTTATACATAGCATAAAGATAATGTTGGAAGAAACATCCTTCTAGGTTCTGCTCCAAGTGAGGAAACAGACACTGGAAACATGGAGACTGCTTGGAAAGATGGTTTAATGGTGGACAGGATCTCATGGCTTGAGTTCCTGAACAGAAAAGGGGCAGATACAGTAAATCCTTGGGTTTTTATGCTCTCTCTGGCTCTGCATTTCTTGGGGCCCTGAAAGAGTACTCTGATTGGTTGTCAGACTCCCAGGGGGTGGGAGTCTTGCTGTCTGATGGTCACATGTGTTTCCCAGGTCACATGTGGTGAGTTTTCTGCTGCTATTGTGTAGAGGGCTAATCCTATCTTTGTTGGATCTTTGGCAATTCCTACTATGGCTCTGCCTGAAGGAGGCAGATCTTTGTTATGTAGAATAAACTGGCCCAGGCCTTAATGGCCCATTGACAAAGGGTGGGGGCAGGAAGGTGGGAGCTGCTTCAAAATATGCTTATCCATTTCTCATACAGGGAAACATAATATTCTGCCTTTTCATATTTCCTAAAATATTTCACTCTTCCAGGAAAGGGGTGGGTGCTAACTTCCTACAATAAAAAAAAAACGGTATTATCTTCATTTTGGATGTCAAAAGGTTTTTGTGGCTCCCGATGTTTTCTTTTCTGTGGGAAAATGGGTCCAAATGGCTCTTCGAGTGTTTAAGGTTGCCGACTCCTGTTCTAGGGAAATAAGAGGAGGAAGGTGTGTCAGATATGTTCGCAGCTTTGAGTTATGTGTAAAAATAATACAAATAAATAGTTGCTACCCTTACAATTGAAAAGAGAAAGAATAAATAAAAATGGTCTCAGTTGCCATTCCTATTTAGTTTACCTGTATTAGCTGACTCAAAACCTCTAGACAAGGACCTAGAAGTGACCAAAATACTGAAAAAAATCATGATACACCTGTTATTGTCACCCATTCAAGATCTAGCATCTCTTTCCTTCAAAGGGTGACATCTAGCCTACACTTGTAGGAGAAGGATAGGCAGAGCCTGGGGGTGGGGTCAAGAGAGGAATCAGCCTGGAATTGTTACGTTCCCACAAACAGTCTAAGTCAGTGATGGCGAACCTTTTAGACACAGAGTGCCCAAACTGCGCACGCCCACATGCCCAAACTGAAAGGTGTGCGTTCATGGACATGCACATGTGTGGACGTGCACGCATGTGTGCAGCAGAGACCCGAAGACCAGCTGGCCAGTGGGGGGGCGGGGCATCCCAACACCGGCAGCACGGCAAGAGGTAAGATCTTTTTATTTCATGAGCTGCTGTTTTGTCGTTTGCAGGGAAACAGAAGCTCACGAAAGAAAGGCCACGGAGATCTGACCTGGGGCGACGGCGCGTGTGCCCGCAGAGAGGCCTCTGCGTGCCACCTCTGACACGCATGCCATAGGTTCACCATCAGCCCCTCTTTGATTCTGCTGAGTCTTATCTAGCACCAATTTAGCGCTGACTGTTAGTTGACTAGATACTTGGGTATAGGCATAAGCAATAAATCAATACTGGACCTTAATGCAACTGGGGGGTACTCGACGATATTCCAGGGGGTGCGAAAATCTGGATTTAGAAGTTTCAAAATTCTAGTGTGTTAAGGTTATTGTTGTTGTGTTACCAACCAGCAAAGTAGATTGCACAGTGAAACGTTGCTGAGAGCAATGAATAAGAGATATGCAAACTGGTTTATCAAAAGCTTACTTTATAGTGGAAAAACAGTCTCATAGTCTTTAAACAAATCCCAAGTCTTTGCCAGTAAATCAGTCCAGTAGTTACAGAATCTTTTTACTCAACAAACAGTAGTTGGTTAGAATAACAAACTCACTCTGGTTCACAAACCACGATGGTTGCAGATCCATCCAATGATTACAGATAACAACTTCTCTCAATGGTAGTAATGTAATGAAGCGGGCTCTGATAGATGACCACTGGATAACTTTCTATTCACTCTATTCTAAAAAGCAATGCATCTGGTTGGAAAAAGTACAACTCAGCCAAAATCCTTTTGGTTCCTCTAGGAGGCCTCTAAGTTGTCAGAAGAAAGGAACATTCTAATGACATACAGCTTAAAGGTTGGTTAGGTCAAGGGGATCCACATGAGTTAAAAGTTGTCCATCGTCAAAAGCTGATTTGAATCTATGCTTCAGTAACTGTTTGCAAAGAAACTCTGTAATAAGGAAATGTCAATTAAAAATGATAAATGTATATGACCATATGAATTGCTGAGTTAACAGAATCCTTTGTCTAGAAGGGTATAAAACCATTGTACCTAATTTCTGTCTTTGTTCAATGCTTCATGTACAGAGCCTTGAACCTATTGCGCAATATATAAAATCTGTCTCTGATTAATCTAAAAGTTGTGTTTGTCTTATTAAATCCACAACAATTATGGCACCCTGCAGATGGGACTACAAGGCAGAGAACTTTTGTTCTACCAGACAGCCTGCCTCGGCGGGAATCGACGCCTCCCCAAGGAAAATCCACTGGCCGGCCATTAGGACTCCTTTGAAGTCCACGGAGATTCAGTGAGGAGGTGCCGTAAACCCGCTGACGAAGACAGGCCAGTCAAGAATCCTTGAAGGTTGATCAGACACAGAGACTCAACATAAATACAAAAAGAAAGAAAGAAAGAAAGAAAAAGAAAACAGGTAAGTATAAATCAGAGAGTTAAAGTCTCTCTGTTTAGAGGTACCTACCCTTTAAAGGGGTGGAAGAGTGGGATTTGATCAATCCCCTGGGAGACCAGGTGGCATCCTGAAGTCTCTGGAGTTAAGTATTTAAGTTTTGGAATTAAGGAACTAAGTATTGTGTGTAATCTTATGTGTGGTAAGAGAAGAACTAATTGCAGTGTTATAAATTTTCTGATAAACTGACATTCTTAAACAGCCAGAGAACTGTTGTTTACTGTTCTTCCCTCCCGGGGTTTAGCAGGCAGTTAAAAAGGTGAAGCCTGTCTAAATGGGAAAACAGATATGACTTGATCAATTTGGTGTGATTTCTGTTAAATATATATGTATATATATATAATGATAGTGTGTAAATTTGAATGGAATTTAATTGATTGTGATATGTGTGGCTGCCAGCAAAGTAGATTTGTGCTTGAGACTGTGGGAGATATTTGAGATTATTGTAATGGTTGGATTGTATGAAGTGGGATTTTTTGTATGTGAAATTGGTTTAAACAAGAAGTTGATTTCAGTGCAAATGTGAATGCCGGTGTGTTGAGAATGTGAGAAATTAGAAAGAAATGCAGAGGGTTGTGTTGTTGAAAGGAGAGGTAAAAGGAAGATGAGAATTCTATGTACTTTAAATATTTTTTTCCCTGTATTTCCCCCCCCCCCCGCCCCTTCCTTTGGAAGAAAGAAGCAGGAAAAGGGTGGGCTGCGGACAGCATGTCTCTCTGCTGAGCAGAGAAAGGAGGGGGAAGTGGGTGATCGGCTAATGCTGTTGCTGCTAGGTCTCTTTAATTTGCATATGAAAACTTTTCTGCTCTGAATACAATTTTGATTTTATTTTTTCTGGAAATTTTTGGAGGTTTAAAAACGCTTCATTAAACCTGTACTCAGAATCCAGTTATTTCGCCAGGCTGGGTTAGCAACATAATTTTAAATCGGATGTTTTAAATTTCTGGGGTTTTAAATTGAGCCGAATCCATTTAATATTTTTAATTATTTTAAATAGGTGTTTGTCTTAAACAAAATAGGCTGTACACCGCCTTGAGTCCTTCAGGAGAAGGGTGATATAGAAATAAACTTATTTTTATTCTTATTTTTATTCTATGTCTGCGTGCATTCTGCATACTTAACAGATGGCACGTTTGTTCGTTTGTATGTTTGTTTGTTGTTTATTTTTTTGTTTGTCAGTAGCATAAACTGCTGCCCTTTTTGGGAATTGTCACAGAGATGAGTTGGAAATTGCGATGTGTGGTGGGAGAGATTCAGTGGCATTTTTGTCTAAAATGATTGGATTCTGCCTCAAGAATATGCTTGTTTTTGTTCACTTCAGTTTGCGGGGAGATTAGATAATTGGTGCTGAGGAGCTAATTGTTTATAGAAAAGATATACGGTAGTTGAAAGGTGAGAGGAAGTTTTAAGGGAAGTCAGAAAGTTGCCTTTAAGTTTGTCTACACAGACTTGTGCTGGCTTGGAAATCAGGATGGCAGTGGTAGGAGGAATTGAATGTTATAATAAGAAGGAGTTAGAGAAAGTAGAATTGATGGAAAGGAGAAGGTATGTGATTTGTTTTTGGAAAGTTATGGAAGTTGGCAGAATGAAATGTGGAAGTGCTAAGAAGTAGAAGTGGTGATATGGGCAGGGAAGACAGCATTAAAGATTGCCCGATCCAAAGAAAAGAGAAGTGGTGTTTTTCGTTGACAGAGATCAGATTAAGTGAACAAAGCATTTGAATACACTTAATCAGTGAAGGGAGTGTTGGAAGATTTGAGAAGCTCAATATTAAAAGCACAAGAAAATTCCCCTAAAGAAAATAGGCAGAAACTCAGGCAGAGTTCAGCCCCCACCTTTACCAATGGGCCATTAAAAAGCTGAAACGCCACCTTATTTCCACAACAAAAGGAAGAATAAAAGATGTGTTTGTTTCTTGCTTGCCTTACTAGGAACAATAAAACTGATTCCAGGAGTTTTGAATTCAGGACGGGGAAAGCTCTGCCTTTCAGCAATCTTTAAAGGGAAAGACTTTTTTTCCCCCAACAGGAGTAGTAAACAAAAATCACTCCTGATAGAAAGGAGGGGTAGCATCTCCGCCTCCATCTATAAACAAGCAAGAATTAAGATAATTCTATGCAAAATTAATTGAATCTGGACCTTGGAGTTTGAAATGGGAGGGACATGAAAGAGGAAGCCTTGAAAATTTGAAACAGGCTTTAACCAGGGCTCCTGTATTGGGTTTGCTAAATTTGGAAAAGCCATTCGGTCTCTCTGTAGACACACACACACACACACACACACACACACAAATTGAATTGCACGAGGGGTGTTGGCTCAGAAAGTAGGAAATTGACCTTTGAGGGAGCCCTCATTGTAAGCACCCCACATCAAGTCAGAACTATCCTTCAGTGGTGGTTATCTGATTCAAAATTCTAAACAAAAATGAAACAATTTTAATGCAGCAGACAGTTTTGATTTTACCTACAGTTCTCAATTTGAATCAAGCACAGTTCTTAACCAACACCAGATCAATGGATCACCTTGGATGAGAACATTATGGTGTTGAAATAATTGGCTTCCATACAAAAATAAGACCAGATTTGGAGGGACACCCCCTGGAGACAAATTGCCTCGAAATTGGTCTGCTCAAACCTTTGAATTGTATTCATTAAATTAAGCTCTATGAACAGGGAGCCTGGATAGCTCAGTGGATAAATGCATTGTAATTTAACACCAGCTGTCTGCAATTACTGTAAATTCGAATCTCACCAGGCTCAAGGTTGACTCAGCCTTCCATCCTTTCTAAGGTAGGTGAATTGAGGACCCAGTTTGTGGGGGGCAATAAGCTGACTTTATGACGGCTATTGCTTAATGCATTGTAACCCTTAGTCTCTGGACATCATTTGGCAAAATATGGGTGGAGTCATTGGGGACTTCAAGCTATTGTACATGAACTTTTAAACTAAGCTATGGTTGTATTGGGATATATCCTTTAGTAACATCAATTATAAACAAATGTTTGGTTTGTAAGAAGGTGAATGAACATGCTGTCAGAAAACAACAGATGGGTAAGATGTATCACCAGCTTTAAGGTCATTTCAATGTATTCATGTGGATTTTACAGAATTACCAAAAGTGGGGAGTGTAAAATATTTATTAGTCATAGTGAACCACCTCATAGGGTGGGTTGCAGCTTTTATCTGCAGTAATGCTACAGCAACAGTGGTGTCAAGAGTTTTACCCAACCTAGACAGATTACCATCATATGAACTGTTGTTTGGAGTAGTTTTCACTACAGGAAGCATATGCATTACTTCCTTGGAAATCAAAGGCAAAATATTGAAACAATATGTGTATAACCTGTCCAGATATTTTGAAGTTTTTAGGAAACAAGGACTATTAGCCCAAACACCACCTTTGAAGTTTCCAGTCCACAAATTCCACCACGATGATTGGATGTTAATCCAAACTGGACGGAAGTTAGACCCCAAGTAAACGGGCCCAATCTCATCAAGGAAATCCAGTGAAGTTGATGATCCAAAGGATCCAGCCACCAGTGGGAATAGCATTCTTCATCATCTGGACTATTTTTCTATTTTTTTTCTTTCTTAGGATTCAGTGGTTGCCTATGCTATTTTCCAACTGAAAAGGACTACAACTGCTCAGATTCCTTTGCGCACTCGCCCAGATGTATTGGTTTTGTAATTGTGGTTTTAAGATCTTAGAAGGACGATCCTGGATCCACTGGATGAGACTGATACCAGGTGATCATCAGCCCTGCTGAATCACTCTGGAAGCTGATTCTCTACGCACGGCGGAAGATTTGTAAAGAGGACAACTGCCTTCACATTGTACATATACATATTACTAGCTGTAATATAGCACTTTCTTACACATGCTAATGTTATTAGAAGTTTGGGAGTACATTTTGTGGGTACTTGTTTTTCTAATCTTGCTAGAAATTTTGTTTTATATATATAAGGAACGGTTTTTGTGGTAGACCTAGGATTTTTATTGCTACTCCTGTTTCCCAAACCACATGCACCACTAACCCTTTCCCTGACGTAGTGAGCTTTACACCATAGTTGATTATGATTTGTTTATGGCTTTGGACATTATTCGCACTAGGACTCTCAGGTGAACGTAAGATGAACATTGATTCCCCAAGTAGAGACACTTTAGGTCAAGTTCGCTCCCGCCAAAAACGCATTGTCTATGCACGGGGTTCTTACTTTAGACCTAAGTCAACTCCACCACCTAAGGTTGCACTATTGACATTCCCAGCTGAGGGGGGAATAGATAAGGAAAATGGGCCTCTACAACAATTGCATAGAGGAGACTATATATCACGGATTTTGGAATAAAGTCAAGATCTTGTTAAACAGTATGACCCTACTCTAGGTCAGAAATGCTGCTTATGTTTTATCTGCTAGCCCTGCATCTTATCATGCTGTTCCTGTCAAACCACAACTCTGGGTTAGAACAAAGGCTACCAGAAATAAACTTTAAGAAGGGAAAGTGGGGTGGATGGAATCTGTCCAAGACCATTTCAACCTTCAGAATTTCCACTCTGGTTCAACTTGAAGTCCAAATTAGGTTTGTGTATCCTTTTTCCACCTCCTTTTTCTATCTCTCGATATGTTTTTGAAGGACCAATTCTCAGAGATAAACAGAAGGACCCCTCACTGGAAGTCCCATTTCAACCACTGGCAGGAATGTTTGTGGCAGGGACTTAGGGATCTGGACTAATGCAAGGAACTACTGAGTGCATGCCTTTTCCATAAATCTTCTTATGTGGAAAGGATACATATTTGTGTTTACCAACAAACTGGACAGGAACATGTAACAAATCAGGTGTGGTCAGAGAAATTGCCAAGGAATTGCAGGATAGGGCTTCCAAGATAGGTCAGAGGTTATAAACAACTGACATGTGGTTTTCTTGGTTGCCTGGATCCGGGTGAATTAATATGGCTGTGGCAGGCCTAGCTTTTATTCCTTGTGCAATCCCTATGCTAAAACATCTATCAATAAGAGCAGTAAAAGAGATTCAAGTTGAAAAGGAACTAGCTTTGACAGAACATTTTCTTAATCAACTTGGTCCCTATCCTGGAACCTGTAGAAAGAGGTAGAGAATCTCCCCAAGAATCAAGAGAGTAGAAAAACAATCAAGAACTACCTATCCTTTACTTTTATTAATTATCTTTTGTTAGACCCTATATATGGTAGATTTGTTTATTGGAACCTTGTATACTCAGAAGTTAAACTTATATGAGAATAGTGAAAGTTTCTGCATTGAAAAACTTTCAGAGGGGGGAATAATGTAATGAAGCGGGCTCTGATAGATGACCACTGGATAACTTTCTATTCACTCTATTCTAAAAAGCAATGCATCTGGTTGGAAAAAGTACAACTCAGCCAAAATCCTTTTGGTTCCTCTAGGAGGCCTCTAAGTTGTCAGAAGAAAGGAACATTCTAATGACATACAGCTTAAAGGTTGGTTAGGTCAAGGGGATCCACATGAGTTAAAAGTTGTCCATCGTCAAAAGCTGATTTGAATCTATGCTTCAGTAACTGTTTGCAAAGAAACTCTGTAATAAGGAAATGTCAATTAAAAATGATAAATGTATATGACCATATGAATTGCTGAGTTAACAGAATCCTTTGTCTAGAAGGGTATAAAACCATTGTACCTAATTTCTGTCTTTGTTCAATGCTTCATGTACAGAGCCTTGAACCTATTGCGCAATATATAAAATCTGTCTCTGATTAATCTAAAAGTTGTGTTTGTCTTATTAAATCCACAACAGTAGCTTATCATCAGAGCTTCATCATCAACTGCAGATCATAGCATTGCAGCTTCATCATCAACAGCAGAGCATAGCAGCAACTGAACATGTTACAGAAGCTTTGCTTAAATATTCTCACAACCAGTAATTATGTGATTACAGCATGACTCAGCATTAAAGTCACATAATACAGTTACAGCTTAAAGTTACAGTACACTTATATTGCCTGGACAACTGTTAGGCTCAAACCATATCCTAACATAGTGTATATGTATAATTATATGCATGTAATTATTTATTTTTTTAAAGGGGTGCGAAAATATATCAGAAGCGTTCTAGGGGTGCGGGCAATGGTGAAATCCAAATTTGTTTACTACCGGTTCTGTGGGTTGGTGGGCGTGGCAGGGGAAGGATACTGCAAAATTCCCATTCCCACCCCACTCCGGGGCCAGCCAGAGGTGGTATTTGCCGGTTCTCCGAACTGCTCAAAATTTCTGCTACAGGTTCTCCAGAACTTGTCAGAACCTGCTGGATTTCATCGCTGGGTGCAGGGTATAGAAAAGGTTGGGACCCCCCTGCCTTAATGCATGGTCCTGATTCTCCCAGCCTGACCCGCCCTAGTTTTTGCTGATAATAATAATAATAATAATAATAATAATAATAATAATAATAATAATAATAATAATAATAATAATAATTTTATTTCTATACCGCCCTTCTCCCGAAGGACTCAGGGCGGTGTACAGCCTATTTAAAACACAAAACGAAACAACGATTAAAATTTAAAATCATTAAATAATTAGGCTCCAATTAAAATCCCAAAAATTTAAAATATCCCAAATTAAAATTATTATGTTGATAGCCCGGCCTGGCGGAACAACAGGGTCTTCAGTGCGCAGCGAAACACCCGGATCTCTTGGCCTCCAAGGTTGCCCACCCCCAAGACCAGGGGTGGGCAACTGTGGCCCTTTTACAACCTGTGGACGTCAAGTCCCCACCCTAACCACTAACCCACCACTAAGCTGTCTCAGGAATTCTGGGAGTTGAAGTCCACAGGTTGTAAAAGGGCCACAGTTGCCCACCCCTGCCCAAGACTCTTGGTTTCTGATCCATCTCTGAAAGATTTGTCTTTTCTCCCGCCACCGTTCTTCCTCCAGCAATTTTGTTGGGTCAGGTGGTCATCCAATATTGTTGACATTGCATAGCCTCGTTTCTATAATGACCTAATTGGATAGTTGGCTTGGCATGTCGAAGGCCTCCTTGGACCTGATGCTTTTTCTTGATTGATGATGGAAGCCCAACGCATCCATCTCCACATCCCACGGATGCTAAACTCCTGCTTTGTTGGCAACTGGCGATGAAATGATTAGGAAGCAAAAGGATGAGTGTCCCTACCCTGGAGAGCTGAGTATGATGTGTCAATTATCTTTCTTGGCTCTTGGCGATGATTGGGATGAAGAGGGAAGAATGCCAAGAAAGATGAAATAAAATGGCGATGACCCACCAGAGGATATTAGTCATAAACTCCTGCCCTGTGCAACCATCATTCATTAAAGGATTGTTTGCTTGCTTACAAAGCCTCATTGCTTTGCTCCCTAATTGATGACTCATGAACGGTTTCAATTCACCGTTGGAAAAATAAAATCAAATCAAATCCCGTAGGAGTTTTAATCGTCTCTGACCTTCAATTCTCGTTCATTTCAGGGGACCAGAAGAATTCATGCAAAACCATTTACAACCTGGGCTAAATGGACTTTTGTGTTGGGTTGATCAAGCTGCGATCACCTGACCGAGTCATTAAATGGAAAGCGGAATTAAAGACCTGTGGATCAATGCAATGTTTTTTAAAGGAAATAATGCATGGCATGCAACTCAAAGGGAGGGCGCACCGAACTCCAAACTGCCCTTCCAGGGAGCCCAACCCTTTCTTGAACCTACTGCTGAATTTCACAGCAAAATAGTCGAATATATCTGGCATGTCTCAGGCCTGGAAGCCATCTTTCACATTGGAACTTCAGGCCTGCCACATTTAGTGCTGTGGGGAACTGGGAGGGGGAATTGTATGGAGCAGGGGAGATATGTAGTCATAATAACATTCCTTTCTCAGAGAGTCAAGGACATCTGGCCTTACAGGGTAAAGCAGGATAGGAATCACAACCGGAGGAGGCAATTCTTCTTTATTCAGTGGTGGTATTTATCTGGTTCGGACAGGTTCTGGCGAACCAGTAGTAGTGACCACAGCATTATGCCGTCCTATTTAGCCACGTTTTTGAGGCTGGGCGCATGCGTGGAAGGCTGGACGCACACGTAGAAGGCACACACGTGTGTGAAGCAAGAATGCACGTGCATGGCAAGCCGGTGGTAAACATATGTGAAACCCACCTTTGCCTTGATTGTAAAGCTACATCGACAGACTCTTGCAAGTCTGAAAATATTATTATGCTGTTGTGATGCCCTTTGCGATCTCGAGCATCAGCTGTATTGGAGGGTGAAAGATATTTGAGACTTATTTGCATTTCATCTGGGGGAAAGGGAGCCAAGTCAGACCAGCAAGTGTTATCAGGGTTATAAATGAGCAAACTACAAAGCTATTTGTGATGATATCTTTTTTTCCGCAGATGATTTTTTTGCTACTTTCCCCTTAGGTTTGAAGAGCAAGCTGTCCTTATCAGGCGATTGCAACAAGCGAAAAACCCTCAATTCTCTTTCGACAGTCATGTTCCCAACAGATTATCAACCAAGTCAGGGTACAAATGTCCCAAAAGTCCTTTTTTTCCTCCCTGAGAGTTCCCGAAATGTTTGTTCCCTTGCTCACTTTCCCTACCCTGAAAAAGATAACCGTTTCACTCAGCACAAACCCCACAATTCACAACTGAGCTTTGGTGAAATGGAAGTTAAGGATTATTGGATCTTTACTCACATATTTCTCCCCAACCACAATAGAGTGTTTAGCAGGTTCTCCGCTGCTCTTGCAGGGAGTCCTCAATTTATGACCACAATTGAGCCCAACATTTCTGTTGCTAAGCAAGACAGTTGTTAAGTGAGTTTTGCCCCATTTTACGACCTTTCTTCCCACAGTTGTTAAGTGAATCACGGCAGTTGTTACATTAGTAACACGGTTATGAAGTAAATCTGGCTTCCCCATTGATTTTGCTTGTCAGAAGATCACAAAAGGGGGATCACATGATCCCAGGACACTGCAACTGTCATAAATATGAGCCAGTTACCGAACATCCCAATTCTGATCACGTGACCATGGGGATGCTACAACGGTCATAAGGGTGAAAAATTGTAATACATATCTTTTTTTCATTGCTGTTGTAACTTCGGTCAGTAAATGAAAGATTGTAAATCGAGTTGCAAAAATTGCAATGAAACCCGACTGTACTTGGAGTAAAGCCTCTGTAGGAGGTAGGCTTAGGCCCTGATGAAGTTGTTTAGCCTTGATCATGCTACAGGAAGCCTGTATTTTGTAGCCAAAGACCAGTGGTGGGATTCAAGTAATTTAACAACCGGTTCTCTGCCCTAATGATTTCTTCCAACAACCAGTGTGCCAAACTGCTCAGAAAGTTAAACAACCGGTTCTCCCGAAGTGGTGCGAACCGGCTGAATTCCACCATTGCCAAAGACTAACATGGTTTCCCTCCCTCCTCCCTCCCTCCCTTCCTTTTTTTTTTTTTTTAAATAGTCTTTATTCAACTTTTTTTTAGTTTTAAAAGCACATTTCCCATTTTTACAGCTTCCAACTATCGGTAACAATTCGAATTTCATAATTCCAATCTATGGCCTATTATTTTGTACATTGTGTACATCTTTCAATATATAAAGTATCTTTTACTATATTCTATTTTTGTTCTTCGTTAACATCGATTGAATCTATTCTTCATATATGTAGTATATCTATATGTATTTACATATTCCTTTTATCCTTTAACAAGTTTTATCATATTTATAAATATATATATAAATTTCAATTTAACGTACTTTCTATATCATCTTTATGTGTCAATTTTACATCTCGTTTCAAGCCATTGATACCACATATTCCAACTCTTTAATTTAATTAATTCAATTTATATGCCGCCCCTCTCCGAAGACTCTGATTTAGGAGTGAAATCTACTTACCTTCCTTACCGGTTCGGAAGTGTACACGCCTTTTGCGCATACACAGAGGGTAAAAAGCACATTACTTCCTGGTTAAAACCAGGAAATAACAACAACTGGGTGGGGGGGCAGAGCCTCAAGCCACCATCGCTACCGGTTGTCCAAACCACCTGCCACAATCGCTACCGAATCGCCCGATCCGGTCCGAACTGGGAGCATTTCACCCCTGCTCTGATTCCTCTCTGTCTTTAAGCTCCATGGTTAATTTATCCATTTCTGCACAATCGAGGACGTTTAAAAAATTATCATTGCGCTTGTTGGCATGTTTTCTTGTTTCCAATGCTGGGCAAATAAGATTCTTGCTGCTGTTGTAATATGAAGTATAGTATATTGAGCTCTTTTGCTTACATTTCCTTTCATATAATACCCAATAAGAACAACTCCGGCTTCATCTCAGTTTTTTCTTCTGTGATTTCTTCTAACCATTTTTTAAATTTTCATCCAATATTTCGGGGCTTTCGTCCGTTCGTCCCTCCTCCCTTCCCTAACTCTTTCTGATTCCCCTTTAATGCTAATAACCTGCAGAACAAAAATTGGTGCAATTGGCTTCATCAGAAATTCTACAAAGGTATCATTCTGAGCTAAACTTGGAACAAAACTTCCTTTTGTTCTCCTTGTTCTTCTTATTGTACAGGTTGTTCTTTTTTCAAAATCATAATAATAAGAAACAGTCTGCAGCAGTTTTTTCTCAACCTTGGTAACTTTCAAAGGGGTGGAACAACTCCCAGGATCCTCCAGCAGAGGGAACAGCATAGCTGGGGAATTCTGGGAGTTGAAGTCCACGCATCTTAAAAGGACCAAGGAGGTGGTGGGATTCAAAATTTTTTTACTACCGGTTCTGTGGGTGTGGCTTGGTGGGTGTGGTATGACATGGCTTGGTGGGCGTGGCATGGCTTGATTGGCATGGCAGGGGAAGGATGCTGTAAAATCTTCATTCCCTCCCCACTCCAGGTGAAGGATACTGCAAAATCCCCATTTCCTCCCGATCAGCTGGGACTCAGGAGGCAGATGGAGTCAGAGATGGTATTTACTGGTTCTCCGAACAACTCAAAATTTCTGCTACCGTTTCTCCAGAACTGGTCAGAACCTGCTGAAACCCACCTCTGGACCAAGGTTGAAAAACACTGATCTACGGATAAATGTGGTTAACTTTGCTGGTTTTGGGTTCCCGAGCAATACAGTGATATCTTGGTACTCAACTGCTTTGAGACTTACCGGATTTGGTACTCAATGCATTTTGACATGGAAAATGTTGACCACCCGGTACTCATTGTTTGTTTGGTATTCAACACACAAGCTAGAACTTGTGGGTGTTGGTTGCCTTGTGACTCACAACGTTGTTCCTTATGGAAAAAAGTTGTTTGGCACTCATTGTTTTTGGTACTGATCACACGCCCCACCCCACCCCACCCCGGAACCAAATAACGATCCTATACAGGTAGTCCTTCACTTACGACCACAGTTGAGCCCAAAATGTATATTGCTAAGTGAATTTTGCCCCAATTTACAACTTTTCTTGCCATAGTTGTCAAGTGAATCACTGCAGTTGTTAAATTAGTAACACGGTTGTGAAGTGAATTGGACTTCCCTGTTGACTTTGCTTGTTAGAAGGTCCCCAAAAGTGATCACGTGACTCTGGGACACTGCAAGTGTCATAAATATGAACCAGTAGTGGCCAAAATTGTGGAAACCTTTTGGGAAAAGTTGTATTTTCTAAAACTAGCTAATAACACCACTTTTTTTTTTTTTTTTGGAGTAGTACCATAAAATTATATACCAGTGGAAAGATAATTTAATCAAGAATGTAATGCAATAACTTTGACGGAGGATTTGCTATTAGAATAGCAGTAACAGTATAAAGAAGAAAAGTTGAAACACGTAGAAAAATGAGATATACAAAAATGATCACCATAGAAAAAACAAGATATACAAAAATGATCCCCATGTCAGTTAATGCTTAGTTGGGTAACCTTTAGCATGAATAATGGCCTTACAACGTCTTCCCACGGAGTGAACCAAGTCTTTGAGTTCTGCAGCTGTTCTAATGTGAAACCAAGATTGAAGGATGGCTTCTATTAACTGGGTTTTATTGCTGGGTCACTTCTGACTAACAAGTTTCTTTAGTCGGCTCCATAGATTTTTCAATTGGGTTGAGATCTGGGCTATTCCCAGGCCATTCCAGCAGTGGAATAGGATTATCTTGAAACTCCAAAAAAAAAAAAAAGGGGGGGGGTTATTAACCACCAAACCTCAAAAATACTCTTTTCCCAAAAGGTTTTCACAACTTTGGCCACTACTGTATAAATCACATGACCATGGGGATGCTGCAATGGTCATAAGTGTGAAAAATGGCCATGGGTCACTTTTTCAGTGCCATTGTAACTTCGAACTGTCACTAAACGAACTGTTGTAAATCAAGGACTACCTACCGAGGTACCAATCTAGCACTGCCCCTTTGTAATACAAAGCAAAAATGTCTTTTGAGGTTAACTTGAAAAATGGAAAAGCAGAGGAAAAATGATACATGTTTCCTTGAGGAAGGAAGTTCCAAAAATCTGCAGAGACCTGTTGGCAAATAAACTCTTGATTTATAATGCTGGCCTTATATTTGCTAAGTCTGAGCAGTTGAACAAGAAATTCCCCTTCTGTCTCCTCGTGCAAAGATGGAGTCATTTGTTACGATATTCCAACCAACAGATCACCTTGCAATATTCCGAGGGATGTTGCAATGTAAGAAATTGGGGGAAAGTCCCATTTTTTCCTGCAAGGAAAATATTTTGAAGAATGCTGCCTGCCTTATCCGGCTTCCAGCGTTGTGAGCGCAAATTATTAAATGCCACTAATTCACCCAGGGAACTTTGGCGAGAGAGGAAAGGTTCAATAAATAAATAGTAAATAAATAAAGCTGGGTTTATTTACCCAAGAGTCCTTTCATGTTAGAAAACACACATTCCTAGTCGCATTCCGGCAAATCGGAGGGGCAAGGCCAGAATGCAAATTCCCCCAAAATAGGAATCGCTATTCCTCTTTCCTTAAGACTGGGCCAATATAACAGCAAAAGTATATAAATAAAACAGCAAAAATATAACAACAAAAAACCTACAGACCCCTCACATCCTGGACATAAATTGTTTCAACTCCTACCTTCAAAACAACGCAATAGAGCACTGCACACCAGAACTAGACACAAGGACAGTTTTTCCTCCAATGCCATCACTAATTCCCACAACACATTCAAATAATTTACTAAGACTGTATTACTATTATTCTTCCCTTACTAGTATCTATCTCTTCCAGGGGTGGGTTCTAAATTTTTTTACTACCGGTTCTGTGGGCGTGGCTTATTTTGTGGGTGTGGCTTGGAGGTCATGTGACTAGGTGGGCGTGGCTAGCTGGTCAGAGTCATTTCTGGAAGGTCCTTGCACTTACGACCAGTCCTCGCACTTACGACCCGACTCATTTGTTTGCTTTTAACACTGATCAGCTGTAGGACGGCCCTTTGAATCCCCGCGGCAAGAGTTTAAACAGTTTTTTTCCCTCTAGTCATCAGCTGGGACTCAGGAGGCAGCAATAGATTGGGGGTGGGACCAAATAAAAGGTAAAATTAACGTGGGGAGTGGGTGGGAGGGCGGGGGGGGGGGAGAACCGGTTCGGTGACGTCATATCGTCACCGCTACCGGTTCAGCCGAACCGGACCAAACTGGGAGGAACCCACCACTGATCTCTTCCCACTTATGACTATAACCAATGAAGGGAAACAATAATAAGGATAGAATATAAAATATTGATATACTAGATTTAGTAAAAACTTGTTATTCTGTAACCATTAGATTCCTGTAACACACATATTGTGCCTTTGTAGTTGTATCACATATATTATTCCTTTATATTTTGTTACAAACATATTGTTATTATCTGGTATTTGTCAAATGTATGTCCCTGCCATTTGACCTAAACCCATATCAATCTTCTTCATGTTTTTCTTGTGCCATCTAAGAGCATGGTATGTATCTCAGTTGGAACTGCAGTCATCAACCAAGAGATGATTTACACCTCAACCCTAATTTATGCCTTTGATCTGTATAAACTCGTTCCTCGCAAAACCAGGGTCCAAATGGCCAATTAAGAAAACAAAGGAATGCTCAAGGATGAGATAAGACTAATTGGGAAGTTTCTATCCCCTTGCAGGGCAACAAGGAATACACAAACCTAAATTAGGAGGCCAGAATTGGGTACTAAACTGATGTCTCTGAGGGGATAAAAGTACGCCATACCTTCCCCAAGGTGTGGCTATCTCCTCACATGCATTGTATCTGTATGTTCTGGATATAGTCTCACCCAGTATTTTGGTTTTGGCCTTAAATAAAATCTGGGTTTTTTTTTTGCAAGCCTCGTCTTGAGTCTCTCTCCTTGGCATTCTGGTGACTCAAGTATATTTTGGGACCTTACACCATGTTGTTTGTATCTTTCAATTTATATTGTTTTTATTTGTTTCCTAGTACGATTTGATAGCTTATTACCATGTTTCCCTGAAAATAAGACCCCGTCTTATATTTTTTTGAACCCTGAAATAAGCGCTTGGCCTTATTGCCATGCGCTCAAAAGCCCGATTGGGCTTATTATCAGGGGATGTCTTATTTTGGGGGAAACAGGGTAGATAGAGACAGATAGAGAGATAGAGATAGATAGAGAGATAGAGGGATAGATAGATAGAGTGATAGATAGATAGATAGATAGAGACAGACAGACAGACAGACAGACAGACAGACAGATAGATAGATAGATAGATAGATAGATAGATAGATACCATGTTTTCCTGAAAATAAGACTCTGTCTTATATTTTTTTGAATCCTGAAATAAGTGCTTGGCCTTATTGCCATGAGGTCAAAAGCCCAATTGGGCTTATTATCAGGGGATGTCTTATTTTGGGGGAAACAGGGTAGTAACCTTGACTATCACTAAGCGTTGTATCTTTTTATTCTTGATGGATGTATTTTATTCTCCTTATGTACACAGAGAGCATACGCACCAAAGACAAATTCCTTGTGTGTCCAATCACACTTGGCCAATAAAGAATTCTATTCAGAAGGCCAGCGTCCATGTGTGCAAAAAGTTCAAAGCATTCTCGAAAGCACAACAACATCCACCCCCCCACCCCAAATCCAGGTCTCCTCTGATACAATTGGCAGGCAGGGGAGGCCTGGAATTTGTATAGTTCTTTTGTGGTTGCAATTATACGAGCAAGGAGCATTTGACAAGGCCAGATTGCAAAGCCAATTATTTAGTAGAAGTCCATCCTCAAAATCAATTCACACACCTGCCTGGAATCTGGGTTGGAAGCAAACAGGAATGCATGCCAAGTGGAAGGAACTGTCCTTTAATAAAAGCATGTGGCTTTATTTCTGGTGCTTGAACGCATAGACACACACACACACTCACACACACACACGTACACACTCACACACATACACATTCTGTTGCCGAACTAATTAGGATTCTGCTTGCTTTAAGTCTCCTTGCCAAGCAAATGACATTCGTTTGAGAATATTGCAAATCCGCCCGCATTTCAATAAAGTTCTCTTTTAAAACTTCATTAATATTTATCTGAGGTTTATGGAAAGCTATTCTGCCCGTTAAACCAAAGGGAACTCAGCATGAAAAAGCATAGCAACAGCAGGTCTGCTGGGGCTTGTTCAGCAGTTAGCAACTAAGTCCCACCACCTGCAGGTAATGCGAATGAGGTAGGAATAGTACAGGGTCAGCTATATGAACACTGAAGGACCCTCTTTATTCACATTATTATAAGAAAGAAATGTGCTTGTTTGGAGATTACCCTAAGTCAGCTAAATTCCATTCTTGGTAATATATCTTCTGAAGGGCCTGGTTGTCAAGAATGCAAGGACATCCATATGAAACAAAAGTCACTTATTATCCAAAGCAGCCATGAATCTACGCATCAGCAATCACAGAACTGAGGAAGGTTGTTTAGCTAAGATAATCTTATGAACTAGAAAATAATATAGGAATTTAGTAATTTAGAAAATGTCAATTATCATGTAACAAATGTATGTTAACCATATATGCTCACAAAATCCTTTGTCTTGGATACGTATAAAAGCAGTTGTATCAGAGCTCTTCTTGGTTCAGAATTGCAGATACAAATCTGATTCTGAAACTGCGCAATAAACTGTCTCTGTCTGACCAAGAATGTTGTTTGGTCTCATCATTCCATAACACAGGGAGTCCTCGACTTACGAACCACAATTGGGATCAGAATTTCCATTGCTAAGCCAGGCACGCCTGAATTTCACAACCTTTTGTTTTGTTTTGTTCCCAGAGTTGTTAAGCGAATCATGCAGTCATGAAGCAAATCCGGCTCCCCCCATTGACTTCATTTATTGAAAGCCAACTGGGAAGGTTGCTGTTGGCCATCACGTGACCCTGGGATGCTGCCACCATCATAAAATATACGCCAGTGCCAAGCACCCAAATTCTGATAATGTGACCATAGGATGGTTGCGAGTGCGACGGTTATAAATCTAACAACCAGTGGTAAATCAGGTTTTTTTCATTGTAACTTTGAATGATGGTTAAATGAATTGGTTTGCAAGACTGACTGTAATCTTTAGCCTTGCCACTAGGTGGCAGCACATAGTTGAGCTTGAAAATGCGAAGTAGGGTCAGACCAGGTTATGATTTGGAAAGAAGACCACAAAGAAATGCCTGGATCTCTGTGTCAGTGTCCCAACACTGACATATATAAGGAGAGGAGAAGCTTGAACTTTTGCCTACTTAATTCCTTTGAAGATTCTGTCTTCTCGGAGATGGGAGGGGGAGACATTCCTGTGATCTGACGGAGAAGGGATGAGGAAAGGTGCTTGGAAGATAGCCAATGACACGCAGAGAATTGGGGATCGGAAAAGGAGGGATTGGGGGGCAAAGGTCAGTACTGACCACGAAAGAGCCAGGGACAGATCACTCTGCTCAATAAAGAGAAAATTTCCTCAAAGATCGGCAGTTTGGAAATTCATTTATTTTGAGATAGCATCGAAACCTGACAGACGGTCAGTACTGACCTTTGCCCCCCAATCCCTCCCTTTCCGATCCCCAATTCTCTGCGTCTCATTGGCTATCTTCCAAGCCACTTTCCTCATCCCTTCTCCGTCAGATCACAGGAATGTCTCCCCTTCCCATCTCCGAGGAGACAGAATCTTCAAAGGAATTAAGTAGGCAAAAGTTCAAGTTTCTTCTCTCCTTATATATGTCAGTGCTTGGACGCTGACACTCTATTCTAGACATGGACAGTGGGAAAGCATCCTAAAAGGAAGTGTTACTGAATTGTTTCTGAGAAAAATTACTTGAAATATCCATGAATTGAATTTAAATTGAAGAAGACTTGACTTTACCTACTGATCGTCTTCTAGATCTAATGATAAACCTACACCTCTAAATGACTATAATGTGGAAAAGGGGGCACAGGCATCATTAGGGTGGGCTGCTGGGGGTTCGCAGGGGTTTGGGAGAACCTCTAGCTACAATTCTGTGCAGTTTGGAGAATCCCCAAATCCCACTCCTGGCTGGTCCCGCCCACCCTGCCCTGCCCCTCCCAGGAGTCCCCACGTGGCCCATTTTGGATGCAGGTAAGTGCAGGACACGCTCGTAGGCTTCAGGAGGGCAAGAAATGGACCTACCAGAAATTCGGGAAGCCTTCAGAGGGCCTCCGGAGCCTGGGGAGGCCGTTTTGCCTCCTGGAGGCTCAAGAAAAGCCTCTGGAGCCCGGGGAGGGCAAAAACGATCCCTCACTGCCATGGTGCAGGAGGCCGACTAGGCCACGCCCACCATGGCCACACCCACTCAGCAACCAGGCAGAGAACCTCTTGCTAAAAATTTTGAAGCCCACTCCTGGGCATCATAAAACTTTGGAAGTGGTAGAGCAAGAAAAAAATGTATTATAGTAATTCCATTTATAACGGTAAGAACTGCAAATAAGATCAGGTTTTTTCCCCCTCTCTAATAAGTATTTATGTTCAATCATAAATTCATGGCACATCTTATTCCACATAAATTAGATTTTCTCCCTTGTTTTACTAAATTCTTCATCGGCTTACAGGTGTTATCTCTTCAATAAAGGGAGTGAATATGGTGTTTTGTTAAACAATTATATGGAGGATGGACCATGAACATGGAGGTATCCGCAGCGTCCTTCAAATCCTTCTCAACCATAAAAGGAGGAACAGAAATAATTCAAAAATGACGGGCAGGAATGGTCAAAAGAGTTTACGTTTGAATTTGAATCCAAATGATAATATCATTTGAGACCACCATTCCTGGTCTTTCCACGGATCTTTTGTGGGTCCCTCAAGAATAATTCATTTGAAAGATCCATCTGTCCAAACAGCTGCATAATTGAGGAGCTCTGAATTTTAATGAGACGCAGAAGTTTTGCAAGTGCCTCGTTCGCCAATTGTCTTATCCATAGCACGTACTTCGTATTGCCAAAGAATTAACACATTCTGTGACGACCAGAGGCCCCACATTATATGAACAATTCGATTTTTAATAAAATGTCAAATACTGATCCCAATTCTAGACCTGCAAAATTCCAGATGGCCACTGGAGGCCAGTAAAGAGACACAAACAAATGATTGACTCTTTGCTGACATCTAGAGGTTGACTGAACTTATTTGAACCATTGTTAAAGGAATGGTTACAAGTAGAGGACTTTGCATATACACAGGGACCCTTTTATCTGCTGTTTCCACCTTTTCTTCTTCTCTGCCACATCGTGAAATTTTGGAGATGAATTCTGACCCTTCATATGATTATCTCATGCAAGTCTGCCAGATAACAAATGCATGTATCATTAGTCAAGATGGTGTACGAAGGAGAGAGACAGGCAAAGAGTCAAGAGAGGAATCAGCCTGGTGTCATAACGTTCCCATAAATGATCTAAGCCAGTGGTGGGATCCTCCCGGTTTAACAACCAGTTCGGTGATCACACGCTTTGTGCACGCGGGAGCAGTTTGAAGAAACCTTCACTTCCGAGGTTCTTCGGAGGAGAAACACAGCTAAGGCGCAGCAATCTGCTCTGCCGTGCGAATCAGCTGAGAAGATAAATAGAAAATAGCGCGGGCAAGTGAGTGGGCCCATCTGATCATCAGGGAGACCCGGTTTGCTCCCAGCTCATCGTCGGAGCTACCGGTTTGCCCGAACCGGTTTGAACTGATAGAATCCCACCCTTGGTCTAAGCTCCATCTGTTTTGAATTCCATTAACTCTTACCTAGCACCAATTTAGTGCTGACTATTAGTTGACTAGATTCTAGAGTGGTGCAGTGGCCTAAAGGTGGAGGCCACAATCAGGAGGTTGTGAGTTCAATCCTAGGTAGAAGCAGATATTTCTCTCTGGGCACAATGAGAATTTATCTGCTGAATAAAATTCCGCATTGGCGAAAGGAAGGGCATCCGGATAGTAAACATTCTGCTCTATTTAGTTGCCCAGATTCCATTATGGATTATGGGGCCATTAAAAGGAAATGATTAGTTGAATAGATTCTTGTATGTAGACCTGAGCAATAAAACAATAAAACAGCTTAACTAGAGCTCAACATGTGGTCCTGACAGATGGGAGGTCACCATGATTAGCCCAATAGCACGATGCATCCAGTTTATAAAAGAGGGAGCTGATCCAACAGTGGTGTTGTCATTCTTCCTGGTTGACAGGTAGTAATTGCAGGTTATCTATGGTACCATTTGTGGTTGTTCCAGAGATACCTGGAAAGGGTGCAGAGAAGAGCAACAAAGATGATTAGGGGACTGGAGGCTAAAACATACAAAGAACGGTCGCAGGAACAGGGTATGTCTAATTTAATGAAAAGAAGGACTAGGGGAGACATGAGAGCAGTCTTCCAATATCTCAGGGGCTGCCCCAAAGAAGAGGGAGTCAACCTATTCTCCAAAGCACCTGAAGGCAGGAAAAAAAGCAACGGGTGGAAATTAATCAAGGAGAGAAGCAGCTTAGAACAAAGGAGAAATTTCCAGAAAGTTAGAACAGTTAATCAGTGGAACAACTTGCTACCAGAAGCTGTGAATGGTCCAACAGTGGAAGTTTTAAAGAAGAGATTGGACAACCATTTGTCTGAAGTGGTGTAGGGTTTCCTGCCTAAGCAGGGGGTTGGACTAGGAGACCTCCAAGGTGCCTTCCAACTCTGTTATTCTATCATTCTATACCTTTAGTGTGTCTTTAATTCCTCTCCTGACCATAGATAGTCCACGGCTTATGGCCACAATGGAGCCCCAAGTTTCTGTTGTTAAGCGAGACAGTTATTAAGTTAATTTTGCCCTTTTTAAGTTAGTTAAATTAGTTAAGTGAATCACGGCAATGGTTAAGTTAGTAACAACGGTTATTAAATGTTACCAACTCTTCTAGTAATTAAGTTTTACCAACCCCACTGACTTTTCTTGTCAGATGTTCGCAAAAGATAATCACGATTGCGGTGACCCCAGGACGCTGCAATAGTCACAACTATGAACCAGGTAGAATATGGTCACATGACTATGCGGATTTGGCAAACGACCGTAAGTGGGAAAAACAGTTGTAAAAGTTAACTTTTTCCCGTGCCGTTGTAACTTTGAACAGTCATTAAACAAGCTGTTGTAAATTGGAGACTTACGGGCATCACGAACAAGACCTGGGAAAAGCTAAAAAGCACAAACTCGTGCTGGAATTTGAAAATTTTTACTACCGGTTCTACAGGCGTGGCTTGGTGGACGTGGCTTGGTGGGCATGGCAGGGGAACGATATTGCAAAATCCCCATTCCCTCCTCACTCCTGGGGGAAGGATATTGCAAAATCCCCATTCCGTCCCCAGTCCAGGGGAAGGATACTGTAAAATCCTCATTCCCTCCCCACTCCAGGGGAAGGATATTGCAAAATCCCCATTCCGTCCCCACTCCTGGAGGAAGGATATTGCAAAATCTCCATTCCCTCCACACTCCTGGGGGAAGGATATTGCAAAATCTCCATTCCCTCCTCACTCCTGGGGGAAGGATATTGCAAAATCCTCATTCCCTCCCCACTCCAGGGGAAGGATATTGCAAAATCCCCATTCCGTCCCCACTCCAGGGGAAGGATACTGTAAAATCCTCATTCCCTCCCCACTCCAGGGGAAGGATATTGCAAAATCCCCATTCCCTCCTCACTCCAGGGGAAGGATACTGCAAAATCCTCATTCCGTGCCCACTCCTGGAGGAAGGATATTGCAAAATCTCCATTCCCTCCCCACTCCAGGAGAAGGATATTGCAAAATTCCCATTCCGTCCCCACTCCAGGGGAAGGATACTGTAAAATCCTCATTCCCTCCCCACTCCTGGAGGAAGGATATTGCAAAATCTCCATTCCCTCCTCACTCCTGGGGGAAGGATACTGCAAAATCCTCATTCCCTCCCCACTCCAGGGGAAGGATATTGCAAAATCTCCATTCCCTCCTCACTCCTGGGGGAAGGACATTGCAAAATCTCCATTCCCTCCCCACTCCTGGGGCCAGCCAGGGGTTGGTATTTGCCAGTTCTCCGAACTACTCAAGATTTCCGCTACCGGTTCGCCAGAACCTGTCAGAACCTGCTGAATTTCACCCCTGGAGCAAACCCCAGCCTTAGTTGCCCTCACAATTAAGCTATCTAGAAACTGAAAATATACCGATCGATAAGAACAAAACTCTTCCATCCGAAAAGAAAAAGAGCAGAGAATTGGGTCAGCGGTGTTTTTTCCTGCCTCCTAAATGCAAGAGGTAATTGCTATCTTTGTAGCGTTTGTGTACGTACATCCATATGTACACCCAGAGGGCCTTGCTTAAGGAGATTAAATGAAGAGGGATGGCTCCGAATATAATGCGTGTATGGGGAATGGCGGGGAATATAAACCCGAGGAGCGTCTTAATTATGGGAAACGTAGCACTGAATTGAATTATTTGGCTCCAGAGGTGATGTTCTCCCTTCAGGTTGCTCAGTTTTTCTGAGCGGCGGGCGGTGATCTCTTCCCTCCTCCCGTCCCCCACTGTTCATATTTTGTGAATCACCTTTTGTAATCTGTGCCGCTAGTCCTCAACGTACGACCACAATTGGACCCAAAATTTCTGGAGCTAAGTGAGACCTTGTGAGACACCGTTTTGCTCAGCAACAGAGTTTTTGGGCTCCGTTGAGGTCATAAGTCGAGGGCCGCCTGTACAGGTAGTCCTTGACTTACAACCGTTCGTTGAGTGACGGTTCAAAGTTGCAGTGGTCCTGAAAAAGGCGACCTATGACCGTGTTTCACAGTTACGACCTGTGTAACTTTCCCAGGATCGCGCGATCGAAATTCAGATGCTTGGCAACCGGTTCATACTTATGACCGTTGCTGTGCCCCAGGGTCACATGAGATCCCCTTTTGCGACCTTCTGATGAGCAAAGTCAACAGGGAATCCAGATTCGCTTAACAACCGGGTGACTCACTTATCAACCGCAGCGATTCACTTAACAACTGTGGCAAGAAAGGTCATAAAACAGATTAACAGATGTCACTTAACAGATGTCTCACTTAACAAAAGACACTTTGGGCTCAATTATGGTCAGACGTCGAGGGCTACCTGTGATTAATTGTTTTTCCTTCTGTCAAACTGAGTAGGGACAATACTGTGGCAATTTCTGAGAAGCTGTGGAAGCCACATTCAAGATTTCCATGGACCTTCAAAGGAGCTCAAATGTTCACCTCTTCACTGTTCAATGGGGACACCGTTGTTTCCACTCCACTGAGATTTTTCTGAGAAAGCCTTGATAAATGGGGCAGGAGATTTTTAATCTTCTCGTGCTGATCAGCGTCATATCCATGAAACGCTGAATTTCATCCTAATTATTGGGAGCTCGCCATCCATCATCCTTTAGGCAGACTCGGCCGCCAACCGCTTCAAAAGAATAACCCCAAATCTCCTTTTCACACTGAATTATCTCCTCTGAAGAAGTCTTCCCGTAGAAGAAAGAATTCCGTTTTCATTCCTGCAGCAAACAAAGATTTGTGCCCGATTGAAGTTTTCACCAACTTTCGGAGTCGGCAAGTGAAATGTTCAGGGATTGAACGAGATGTCGATGGGGGTGTTCTTCTAGGAAACTGTAGATTGGGAAAATAAAATGGAAAGGAAGTTAGCCCACTGGAGAGAATTGAAAAAGAAGACCCAGGGGTGTTAAAAGCGAGTCGTTGAGAATCACAAGCGTCTGGTTGAGCTCCTTGGGGTTTGACTGCTAAACTGGTTTCCCTGTATGCTGTATTATTCAGATAAGGCAGGGGGGAATCAGCTGATTTTTAGCAGTGTAATTATGGAAAGGTCTGGAGAGTGTAAAAGGAAAGCTTGAAAGTGACATGAACTTTTGGGGGTGAAGGTTGCCCGATGTATCACCTTATATGTGACATAACATGACAACTACTTCTTCTTCTTCTTCTTCTTCTTCTTCTTCTTCTTCTTCTTCTTCTTCTTCTTCTTCTTCTTCTTCTTCTTCTTCTTCTTCTTCTTCTTCTTCTTCTCCTCCTCCTCCTCCTCCTCCTCCTCCTCCTCCTCCTCCACCTCCTCCTTCTCTATCTCCTCCTCTCCTCCTCCTCCTTTCTTTTTCTTTCTATTTCTCCTCCTCCTCCTCCTCCTCTTCCTGTTCCTCCTCCTCCTCCTCTTCTTCTTCTTCTTCTCCTTCTCCTCCTCCTCCTTTCTTTTTCTTTCTATTTCTCCTCCTCCTCCTCCTCCTCTTCCTGTTCCTCCTCCTCCTCCTCTTCTTCTTCTTCTTCTCCTCCTTCTCCTTCTCCTCCTCCTCCTTTCTTTTTCTTTCTATTTCTCCTCCTCCTCCTCCTCTTCCTGTTCCTCCTCCTCCTCCTCTTCTTCTTCTTCTTCTCCTCCTTCTCCTCCTCCTCCTCCTCCTCCTTTCTTTTTCTTTCTATTTCTCCTCCTCCTCCTCTTCCTGTTCCTCCTCCTCCTCCTCTTCTTCTTCTTCTTCTTCTCCTCCTTCTCCTTCTCCTCCTCCTCCTTTCTTTTTCTTTCTATTTCTCCTCCTCCTCCTCCTCCTCCTCTTCCTGTTCCTCCTCCTCCTCCTCCTCCTCTTCTTCTTCTTCTTCTCCTCCTTCTCCTCCTCCTCCTCCTCCTCCTTTCTTTTTCTTTCTATTTCTCCTCCTCCTCCTCCTCCTCCTCCTCCTCCTCCTCCTCCTCCTCCTTCTCCTTCTCCATTCTCCCTTCCTCATCTCTTCTCTCTCTTCCTCCCATTCAACTGTTATTTGTGTCCTCATCAGATGAGATGGATGAGACGGGTCATTTGCCTCTTGGTCATTGCTCTGAAGCCAAACAGGACTTTGACCCATCACTCTTTCACCTGATGGACAGTTCAGTCTTTCCTATTTTCCCCTTTAAAAAGCTTCATCCCTGAGACAACAGATGAGGATGAATGTTAAGTATTGAATGCACGTAGTTGTATTAAGCCCTGCTAAAGAAAACTAACCTTTTAGATGACCCTAACGGTTAACTCCAACTGGTTTGGAGGGAAACTTGATACCTTCATATTTGGGCAGGCTTTTTCAAGCCACTACGATTGGTTAAGGCCCTGTGGTCCCGGAGTATAAATAACGCATTTGCCTGCAGTTCCTCAGTTCCAGTTTTGAGTCAATAAATGCTGTTGTAGCTATGCTGGTCTGGTTCTTGCCTACTGAAGCACACTATACAATAATGAACAGAGCTTAACTGGATGTCTTGGGCAACTACCGTGCAAAATCTACTCCGCCACGTCTTCCCTTCCACTTCTAGAAGGCTGGAAGTCGGTAAGTTCAAGAGAGCATTTTAGATTTGCGATACATCCAGGATGTTCTTCAAAACAAGCCCAGAGGTCATGCCAATTACTTCTTTGCTCTCAAATCATGGACATTTTGCAGGCATAAATGGAGTAAGATCAGGGGTGAAATTCATCCGGTTCTATCCGGCTCGGGGCGAACCGGTAGCACCGACTGCGGGAGGCTCCGCCCACCTACCCGGACGTCATCTTGTCCTGTTTTTGACACTCTGCGTATGCGCAGAAGGCTCTGCGCAAGCTCACAAATGTGCGTGATCACATTTGCGAACTGGTAGCAAAGGTAAGTGAATACCATCTCTGAGTGGCAGATTAAATAAGCAAAGAAATGCACACTAAAAATGGGTCCTTCCCAGTGAGAAAATGAGTGAGGGTCTTTCCTAGGAAGATAGAAAGCATCTCCACGGTATTTCAGGTAGGACTTTTTTTTTAAAAAAAACAACCAATTTGGAGATGAGAACCAAATTGAAACGTTCTCTGATGTGGACTGTTCCTAACTCTGTGTAACAGTTCTTGCACTTCATCCTTCATTCAAAGACTTCTTGTCCCTTTGCTCTCCTGGATCCTCGAAGGGACGGTTGGTTTTTCTAATCTAAAGGGAAAACAAATAGAAGGAAATTCAGATAAAAGGAGAAAAAATGGTTCCCGTCAGAGTTTAGAACGGTCCTGTGTGTCAAAGCGCCATCTAGCGGTGTTTTTGGGAAACGTGCTTGATTTTTGAACCATTACTCTGAATTTGAAGCAGGCTAATTTTTGGTTAGGGACGCGGTGCAAAGGACCTGCAAGGGACGCGGTGGCTCAGTGGCTAAGATGCTGAGCTTGTCGATCGAAAGGTCGGCAGGTCAGCAGTTCGAATCCCTAGTGCCGCATAACGGGGTGAACTCCCGTTACTTGTCCCAGCTTCTGCCAACCTAGCAGTTCGAAAGCACGTAAAAAAAAAATGCAAGTGGAAAAATAGGGACCACCTTTGGTGGGAAGGTAACAGCGTTCCGTGTGCCTTTGGCGTTGAGTCATGCCAGCCACATGACCACGGAGATGTCTTCAGACAGCGCTGGCTCTTCGGCTTTGAAACGGAGATAAGCACCACCCCCTAGAGTCGGGAACGACTAGCACAGATGTGCAAGGGGAAACTTTACCTTTTACCTTAACTTTGGGTGGCCAAAGGCTGCAGAGAATGTATGTAGAGGGATGAGGAACCCTAAATGTACATCCCTATTTCTGGGGAACTTATTTTTCCCCTTTGTATTTTAGTCCTAAGGATACGTTGTGGGTTTATGCTACAATTTGCATCCGTTTCCCATTTTACGAAAGCAAAAAAGATAAAATTGCTTTTTTCCTTCCCCTTTAATAATGTTTAGAAGTCTCAGAATCTAAGCTGCTGGAGCTCTCAGGGTGGTTCCCAGCTCAAGTGCCAGTCCTGCAAGGTAGACCAGATCTGATAACTGTTCCCTGTTCCAGTAGGGCAGCTTTTCTCAACCTCAGCAATGATCAGATGTCAACTCCCAGAATTCCAATGCTGGCTGGGGAATTCTGGGAGCCGAAGTCCACACATCTTAAATTTTGCCCAAGTCTGTTGGGCAGAATAGACATTAGCCTTCAGAGAGATGCTGAAAACCAGCCCCAACCTGTAAGTGGTTGAGATGGTGCACTTACAACAACATGCCGTATTTTTCGGACTATAAGACGCACCTAAATTTACAGGAGGAAAATTAGAAAAAAAATAGTTTTTGGCCTCTGTGCGTCACGTTTTCGCCCTTCCCGGCTCCACATGGGCTGCACAGAGTGCTTTTGGGAGCCAGGGAGGGCGAAAACGTGACACGCGAAGGGTTCGGGAGCCCAAAAACGCCTGTATTCGGTCTAAAGATGCACCTAACTTTTCACCCACTTTTAGGGGGAGGGGGAAAGGTACGTCTTATACTCCGAAAAATACGGTAAGCTATTTTGTGTAAAGTGAAGTGCAGGCTAAGAGATTGGTTTTTCATGCACTTTGTTGGGAACATTTTTTAAAAGATAACCAATAAGTCATCCCCTTAGAGAGCCACAAAGAATCTACTAAGATTCCTGCAGCTTTATAAAGAACTCGGTTCCCTTCCCCTTTTCCTTTTCCTTCCCTTCCTCACACATTCTCCCCTTTCCTTTCCCTTGCTTTCCCTCCCTTCCCCTCCCCTGTTTTTGTAGGAAATCAAGCCCTTGATTGCTGATCTCAAACTGGGGTCATGAAACTCCTAGTCAGATGCTTTGGGCATCCTTGGGTGTTTCTTCACCAAGCAAAGAGATACGTGGCTTCTTTGATCCCCTCGTATTACGAAGCTGTTAATCGGGGTGAACAGAAAGTGCCCGAGTACTTCAACTTTGCAAGCGACGTGGTGGACAAATGGACCCAAGAGGAAAAGGTAACATTTTTTATTTATTTATTTATTTATTTATTTATTTTTATATGCCGCCCTTCTCCGGAGACTCAGGGCGGCTTACAATGCGTTAAGCAATAGCCTTCATCCTTTTGTATATTTTATACAAAGTCAGCTTATTGCCCCCAACAAACCGGGTCCTCATTTTACCCACCTTAGAAAGGATGGAAGGCTGAGTTGACCTTGAGAATCTGGTGAGAATTGAACTCGCAGTAATTGCAGGCAGCTGGATGTTAAATGCTGCCTTAGTGGGAGGCATTAGCCTCCTACGCCACTCAGGCTCCTTGCGCTCCTTTTGCAAGAAAGGACCACGCAACCACGTAGAGCATGAAGTTAAGTTAATGTTGGAAGCACGCAAGCTTTGATGTCCTGGTGGAGTCACCGAGGGGAGGATGTGCTGGTTTCTTTGCTTCCTGGTTAGCTTTTCTTTTCTCTTCAGCTGCCCCTACTTGAATTTTAACTTCTTGGGTTGCCCTCTAGGATGGAAAGAGAGCTCACAACCCAGCCTTCTGGTGGGTCAACAGTCAGAACAAAGAGGTGAAGTGGAGCTTTGAGGAGCTGGCTTTCTTGTCCCGAAAAGCTGCCAATGTCCTTTCTGGTCCGTGTGGCTTGCAAAGAGGGGACAAAGTTTTGATCGTTCTGCCTCGTATTCCAGAGTGGTGGCTACTGGTTCTGGCGTGTATGCGAACAGGTTAGTAAATGTTATAGGGAAGACAACCCTCCGCCTCTGCTTCCTAAAAGTACCAGTGGACATTCCTAAGAGGTGTCCTGGTGGACACTCTTCCTAAGTGGGCCAGTGGACATTCCTAAGAAGCAGAGGCTAAGACCAGGGGTGACATGATAGCAGTGTTCCAATATCTCAGGGGCTGCCCCAAAGAAGAGGGAGTCAAGCTATTCTCCAAAGCACCTGAAGGCAGGACAAGAAGCAACAGGTGGAAACTAATCAAGGAGAGAAGCAACTTAGAACTAAGGAGAAATTTCTTGACAGTTAGAAGAATCAATCAGTGGAACAACTTGCCTCCAGAAGTTGTGAATGCTCCAACACTGGAAATTTTTAAGAAGATGTTGGATAACCATTTGTCTGAAGTGATGTAGGGTTTCCTGCCTAAGCAGGGGGTTGGACTAGAAGACCTCCAAGGTCCCTTCCAACTCTGTTATTCTATTCTATTCTATTCTATTCTATTCTATTCTATTCTATTCTATTCTATTCTATTCTATTCTGGTCTGGTCTGGTCTGGTCTGGTCTGGTCTGGTCTGGCCCGGCCCGGCCCAGCCCAGCCCAGCCCAGCCCATTCCATTCCATTCCATTCCATTCCATTCCATTCCATTTTATTCATGACATTGATATGGGTATGAGAACTGGGTATGTCTTAGTTTAATGAAAAGAAGGATTAGGGGAGACATGATAGCAGTCTTCCAGTATCTCAGAGGATGCCCCAAAGAAGAGGGAGTCAACCTATTCTCCAAAGCACCTGAGGGTAGAACAAGAAGCAATGGGTGGAAACTAATCAAGGAGAGAACTAAGGAGAAATTTCCTGACAGTGAGAACAATTAATCAGTGGAACAACTTTGCCTCCAGAAGCTGTGAATGCTCCAACACTGGAAGTTTTTTAAGATGATGTTGGATAACCATTTGTCTGATGTGGTGTAGGGTTTCCTGCCTAAGCAGGGGGTTGGACTAGAAGACCTCCAAGGTCCCTTCCAACTGTTATTCTGATATTCTGTTTCCTGGTGGACTCTCTTCCTAACAATGTTAGGGGACATTCCTAAGAGGTGTCCTAATTGACACTCTTCCTAAGAGTGCCAATGAATATTCTATCTATCTCCCAGGTATTCTGTAGAGTAGGATAGGTTGAGTGACGTTGGGTAGCTCAAATTCATCTCATAAACTTAGCAATGAAGGATTTGCAACTGTGTTTTTCTGTATCACCGTTTCCCCAACCCGAGAAAGGCCCAGTCACCTAGATATGTTAGACCAAACTCTCATCTTCCTTGGTCAACGTGGCCATGTTGGGAAATCCATCAACCGGAGCTGGCACCAGATAGAGGAAACCTACACAAACTTCACTTTATCTATGAAATGGAGCCTTCATATTGGTTTCTCTTATCGCTTTCTTCCTTTCTTCTTTCCTAGGGATTATTTTCATTCCTGGAACACCTCAGCTAACAGCTAAAGACATTTCCTATAGAATTGAAGCTTCCAAAGCCAAATGCATTGTGGTGGCCGATCAGTCCGTCTTTGCAGTGGATTCGATCGCAGCGGAATGCGAATTTCTGACAACCAAGCTTGTTGTGTCCGACAGAGGCAGAACTGGCTGGCTAAACTTCAGTGACTTATTGCAGTACGTAGTCCAATAAAAGTTAGAACTAGATCATCATCTTCTGGGTTGGAGTATTATTTTATGAGCTGCTTCTTATTGGACCATATAAGAAACCAGTTTCTAGTGGTTAAGGCATCAAGCTAGAAAGCAGGAGTCTGGGAGTTCTAGTCTTGACTTAGCCATGAAAGCCAACTGGGTGACTTTGGGCCAATCACCAGGAGATGCTGAGTTACAGTCCTGCCTTGGGTGTGAAAGTCAACTGAGTGACTGTGTCAATCACCAGGAGACTGGGAGTTCTAGTCCAGGGACGGGTTCCACTTACCTTTACTACCGGTTTGCAGCGGGATCATGCACTTCTGCACATGCACAGATCACCCATGATGACATTGTGGCGGGTGGGTAGGAGCCTCCCGCCGGTTTTACTACCGGTTCTATAGAACCAGACCGAACCAGGAGTAACCCACCACTGTTCTAGTCCCACCTTTGGGTCAATCACCAGGAGATGGTGAGTTCCAGTCCTGCATTAGGCATGAAAGTTAACTAGGGGACTTTGGGTCAATCACCAGGAGACTGGGAGTTCTAGTACCTCCTTAGGCATGAATGCCAAGTAGAGGACTTTGGGCCAATCACCCGGAGATGGTGAGTTCCAGTCCCTCTTTAGGAATGAAAGTCAACAGGGGACTTTGGGCCAATCATCAGGAGATGGTGAGTTCCAGTTCTGCCTTAGACATGAAAGTTAACTAGGGGACTTTAGGTCAATCACCAGGAGACTGGGAGTTCTAGTCCCTCCTTAGGAATGAACGCCAAGTAGAGGACTTTGGGTCAATCACTAGGAGATGGTGAGTTCCAGTCCTGCCTTAGGCATGAAAGTTAACTAGGGGACTTTAGGTCAATCACCAGGAGACTGGGAGTTCTAGTACCTCCTTAGGAATGAACGCCAAGTAGAGGACTTTGGGCCAATCACCAGGAGATGGTGAGTTCCAGTCCTGCCTTAGACATGAAAGTCAACAGGGGACTTTGGGCCAATCACCAGGAGATGGTGAGTTCCAGTCCTGCCTTAGACATGAAAGTCAACTAGGGGACTTTGGGTCAATCACTAGGAGACTGGGAGTTCTAGTCCCTCCTTAGGCATGAACGCCAAGTAGAGGACTTTGGGTCAATCACCAGGAGATGGTGAGTTCCAGTCCCTCTTTAGGCATGAAAGTCAACTAGGGGACTTTGGGTCAATCACTAGGAGACTGGGAGTTCTAGTCCCTCCTTAGGAATGAACGCCAAGTAGAGGACTTTGGGTCAATCACCAGGAGATGGTGAGTTCCAGTCCCTCTTTAGGCATGAAAGTCAACAGGGGACTTTGGGCCAATCACCAGGAGATGGTGAGTTCCAGTCCTGCCTTAGACATGAAAGTTAACTAGGGGACTTTGGGTCAATCACCAGGAGACTGGGAGTTCTAGTCCCTCCTTAGGCATGAAAGTCATCTGGGTGACCTTGGACCTTCTTCTCATCCCAACTCACTTACTGGGTTGTTGTTGTCGTTGTGGGGAAAATAGGAGAAGGAAGGAGTCATGTGTGTGTCCACCGCCTTGAGTTGTTTATAAAAACAATGAAGGTGGGATCTAAATTAAATAGAAATAAATAAGAAGGAAGGTTGGTTCTTTGAACAGGCAGCTGTTCCACATTCCTTCAGTTCTAGTCCTAAACATCTGCACTGCATTCTTGACTAAGATGCTCTGAATTTCTTGGAAGAGTTGCTGATGCTGCCTTCCAGATGTGGAGAAACTCCCCGGAATTCCATTCAGGGATGTATATAAATCCCAATTGGGAAAGAAAAACTCCTAGCCCCTCCCCCCCAGCTGCAAAATGTCCCTTTCAAACTAATTGCACATCAAAACCAACCTGCTTCTTTTCCAGAGCAGCCTCTGGTGACCACGACTGTGTTAAGTCACGAAGTGAAGACTTAATGCTGATCTACTTTACGAGCGGAAGCACCGGATCGCCCAAAATGGTGGAGCATTGCCACTCCAGTTATGGCATTGGATTTACATCCAGTGGCAGGTAATATCATGGCATTGATTTGGAAGACCTGGATTATTTATTTAGTTAATGATTTGGTTTGGCTTGGCTTGGCTTGGTTTGGCTTGGCTTGGCTTGGCTTGGCTTGGCTTGGCTTGGCTTGGCTTGGCTTGGCTTGGCTTGGCTTGGCTTGACCTGACTTGACTTGACTGACCTGACCTGACCTGACCTGACCTGACCTGACCTGGCTTGGCCTGGCTTGACTTGGCTTGGCCTGGCCTGGCCTGGCTTGGCCTGGCTTGGCTTGGCTTGACCTGACCTGACCTGACCTGGCCTGGCCTGGCCTGGCCTGGCTTGGCTTGGCTTGGCTTATATGATCTTCATTTCCAACTGGCTTCCAACAAGCAAAGTCAATGGAGAAAGCTGGATTTGCTTAATGACCCCATGATTCAGATAACAGCCTTTGCAAAAAAAAAAAAAAAAAAAAAAAAAAGTCAAAAAATTGGGTGTGACTCACTTAACAATCACCTTGCTAAACCGTGAACGTTCTGGTCTCAACAGGCGGTCATAATTCTACCTTAGACTACCTGTATATTATTTTCTTTCGATCAGGCACTGGATGAATCTGTCTTCTTCAACTGTGTTCTGGAATACCTCAGATCCAGGATGGGTAAAAACAGTCTGGAGCAACTTATTTGGCCCATGGATCCATGGGTCATGTGTCTTTGTACATCATCTGCCCCGGTTTGAACCAACAGTCATATTAAATGTAAGCATGTCTATTTATAAAAGGCATCAAAGTAAAGGACAAGGACCCAGGGGTGACATCTGAACCAGTTTGCTACTGGTTCACTGGCCGTGCAAGCCCGAGTGCGCACCAAACGTACGATGCATGTACATGTGCAGTGTGCACCAAGCATGCGCTGCGCGTTTAAAAAGCTACTGATTCAGGTGAACTGGTAGATAGCTGGTAGTGGTTGAACCAGTAGTTAAAAAAAACTACTCACAATCAGCTGTGCCGCGTGGTTTAGCTTTGCTAGAAAGTAGGATTTTCTGCTTTTGAGTGAAGCTAAACTGCGCACCACAGCTGATCCGCCGCCCTCGCTGTTCTACTTACCTTCCCAAGCCTCCTTTTGGCACGTACTGCTTACTAGCGAAGCTAAACCGCGCAGCACAGCTGATCCCCCCGACTCGCTGTTCTACTTACCTTCCCAAGCCTCCTTTTGGCGCGTACTGCTTTCTAGCGAAGCTAAACCGCGCAGCACAGCTGATCCCCCTGACTCGCTGTTCTACTTACCTTCCCAAGCCTCCTTTTGGCGCGTACTGCTTTCTAGCGAAGCTAAACCGCGCGGCACAGCTGATCCCCCCGACTCGCTGTTCTACTTACCTTCCCAAGCCTCCTTTTGGCGCGTACTGCTTTCTAGCGAAGCTAAACTGCGCGGCACAGCTGATCCCCCCGACTCGCTGTTCTACTTACCTTCCCAAGCCTCCTTTTGGCGCGTACTGCTTTCTAGCGAAGCTAAACCGCGCGGCACAGCTGATCGTTGGATCATAGCTTTTTTTCAACTATTGGTTCAACTGAACCGGTAGCTTTTTCTTTACTACAGGTTTGCCTGAACTGGTAGTTTTAATCGCTACCAGTTCGTCCCCAAACCAGACCAAACCGGTAGCATTTCACCCCTGCAAGGACCTCACAGTTTTGATCCCAGCTTACTAGAAATGTTCTCTTCATTGTTCCTGCTTTATAGTTCACCCAGTTAAAGTCACCTTGACAAGGTTCACATCACCTATTAAAAAAGAGCTAGATAATTTACGGTTGAGCGGCTTGTAGAAATGCAAGCATTAAGTAGCTTGGCTGAACCAGCCAAAATTAGAAGAGAATGTTTGTAGCTCAGGGTTGAAGAGGGGGCTCCATGGGGCTCTCTGAGCTTGGTGGTTTTCTTGCAGACATTTCATTACCCAGCTTGGTAACAACATCAATGTTTAAAGGGAGTGGGGTTTATGGAGTGGGGAAGAAGGAGACGGAGGGGGAAGAAGATGAGGAAAAGGAGAAGGAGGACTATGGGATCTTTGGTGCTCTCTGAGCTTGGTTGTTTTCTTGCAGACGTTTTATTACTAAACTAGGTAACATCATCAATGCTAGATAGATGATGCACTGATGATGGTACCTAGTTTGGTCATGAAATGTCTGCAAGATAGCAAACAAGCTCAACAGAGATGGGATTCAAATAATTTAACAACCGGTTCTCTGCCTGAATGATTTCTTCCAACAACCAGTTCACCAAATTGCTCAGAAAGTTAACAACCGGTTCTCCCGAAGTGATGCAAACTGGCTGAATCCCACCATTGAATTTAAGTACTGGTTCACCCAAATTGGCCCAAACCAGCTGAATCCCACCATTGAAGCTCAGAGAGCACCGAGGACCCCTCAGGACAACATTGTTGAACGTAGAATTTTAAGCAGATGCAGCAACTGTTTCTAAAATTGGCTCTAAGATTTAGCATGTTGTGTAGGAACTCAACCCTGCCTATCTTAAATTTCAGGCTGGGTCATTTCCATCTTACAGAAATCATCTTGATTGTGTATTATCTTGCCTTCATACGCATTTTCTTCATGTTGTTTGCCTATTCATTTTCTCCATCTAGACGCTGGCAAAGTATCCAATCACAACTTTCTGTACAGCTCCCACTGCATACACGATGATGGTTCAGCACGATGCCACCAGGTATTTATATTTTTGTTTGACAGAAAATATGAAAAATGAAGGTAAGAAAAGTCAACATGAAAATGGGAAGTCTGGAAATATAATGGAATTGTTCTACGGTTTGTTTGTTTGTTTGTTTGTTTGTTTGCTCTGCTGTTGTTACTATGAAATTCTGGGATCTTGGAGTCTTAGTGGACAACCATCTAAATAGGAGCCAGCTGTGTGCAGCAACTGCCAAAAAAGCCAACACAGTTCTAGGCTGCATCAACAGAGGGATAGAATCAAGATCACAGGAAGTGTTAATACCACTTTATAAGACCTTGGTAAGGCCACACTTGGAATACTTCATCCAGTTTTGGTCGCCACGATGTAAAAAAGATGTGGAGACTCTAGAAAGAGGGCAGAGAAGAGCAACTAAGGTGATTAGGGGACTGGAGGCTAAAACATACGAAGAACGGTTGCAGGAACTGGGTATGCCTAGTTTGATGAAAAGAAGGACCAGAGGAGACATGATAACAGTCTTCCAATATCTCAGGGGCTGCCCCAAAGAAGAGGGAGTCAAGCTATTCTCCAAAGGACCTGAAGGCAGGACAAGAAGCAATGGGTGGAAACTAATCAAGGAGAGAAGCAACTTGGAACTAAGGAGAAATTTCCTGACAGTTAGAACAATTCATCAGTGGAACAACTTGCCTCCAGAAGTTATGAATGCTCCAACACTGGAAGTTTTTAAGAAGAGGTTGGACAAATATTTGTCTGAATAGTGTAGGGTATCCTGCCTAAGCAGGGGGTTGGACTAGAAGACCTCCAAGGTCCCTTCCAACTCTGTTATTCTATTCTAAGTTGCACGGGGCAGTCCTTATTTTCTCATTAATTTCTCAATATGATTTCCTAAGATTGCTTCCTTGCACAACTGAATTGTGTTCCCATGTAGTGAATATCTCTTGCGTCGCGAAGGAGATTTTGAACTGAGGGTTCTATTGCTGAACCCCCTTTAGCTGAGATTTCAAAGCCAGATCAACAGGCAATATAGGTAGTCCTCGACTTACAACGATTCATTTTGTGACCATTCAAAGTTACCACGGCACGGGGAAAAAAAGAGGACTGATGACTATTGTTTTCACACTTACAACCTTTCCAAGCATCCCAATGATGACGTGATCAAAATTCAGATGCTTGGCAACTGACTCATATTTATGACGGTTGCAGGGTCACGTGATCCCCTTTTGCGACCTTCTGACAAGCGAAGTCTACGGGGAAGCCAGATTCGCTTCACGACGGTGTTACTAACTTATCAACCGCAGTGATTCCCTTAACAACTGTGACAAGAAAGGTTGTGAAATGGGGGCAAAACCCATTGAACAAATGTCTCACTTAACAGCAGATATTTTGGGCTCAATTGTGGTCATAAGTAGAGGACTACCTGTGCTCAGGCTACCCTGAGCTGCTAAGATGACCTCAGGTAAATATAAATCTTCAGGCTGAGCTCTGTTCCTGGTGATGGAGCAACAGGATGGAGATTGATGGTTGTCTTTGTTAGAAAATGGCTATTGTCTAACTAGCTGGTCAGGCAATATATAAACTATCAATACATGTTTGTCAAAAGGTATTATATTGCTTTAAGACTGTATTGCATCATCCTGTATCCTGATTGGCTAAGCTCTGTAGCCAATGTACTTAAGGGGAAGCCTGAATCATGGCTTGTGGACACTATTTTATCTGCTTATTTGCTGTTACTCTCTACCTGTTCTCTCTGCATGATCACTGTTTGATCATTGCTACTTGTTGCTTTCTACTATTTATTGAATGTTTTAATACTGAACTTGTTCCTGTTTGAAACTCGAGAAGAACTGTTTTATTGTGTAATGACAACAACTGGTAAGAAGACTTTGTACTTGGAATATCCCTGAATTGATATTTTAACTATCGCCTTATCTGTGTATGATTGGGTTGTTATTGGACTTTGCCTTATCTGTGTATGATTTGGATTGTTACTGGACTTTACTTTACTTTTTTCTAAAAGTAAAAGACTACCACAACTCAGTGTGTCAGTATATTAACTGTGGTTATTCACTCTCAGCCGCTTTCATGTGCCTACTCAAGGGGTACTCTGCTCAATAACCCATAACATCGATTATGAGCCAAGAATATCCTTAACAGTCTTCTTTGGGCAGCAGAAGTCACATTTCCTTCCAAAGGTATGCAAAACCAACTCACTGAAGAAAAAAGTGAATTAATTAGTGTCTCTGTTTCTTTCCAAGCTATAAATTCAGAAGTTTGAAGCACTGCGTGACTGGTGGAGAACCACTCAATCCTGAAGTGTTTGAGCAATGGAAGACTCAGACTGGATTGGATATCTATGAAGCATACGGGCAAACCGAAACGGTATATATTCATTTCAATAAAAGAATATCTCTGTAGCTCAAGGCTCCACTAAACTTGGTTGTTTGCTTGAAGACGTTTCATTACCCAACCAGGTAACAGCATCAGTGCTGATGAGTGTGGCCTGTTTTATATTCAGTATCTTGCCCCGTCTGTATTGATGGGGGAGTAGTTTTTTTCCTTGGTAGCTCCATAATAAGAGCATTGTTTTCTACTAGATAGATTGTCTGGTGTTAATCCCTGCTTATCCGGGTATTGATTGCTAGAATTGTCTTCTTAGGACCTTCTTTTATTTGATTCTTCACATTTTTTTATTGTCTCTTTTGAACGGTTTATGATTTATTTCTATGTATCCCCCAGTGGTGAAATCTAATTTTTTTTACTGCCAGTTCTGTGGGCGTGGCTTGGTGGGCATGGTGTGGCTTAGTGGGTGTGGCAGGGGAAGGATACTGCAAAATCCCCATTCCCTCCCCACTCCTGGGGGAAGGATATTGCAAAATCTCCATTCCCTCCCCACTCCTGGGGCCAGCCAGAAGTGGTATTTGCCGGTTCTCCGAACTACTCAAAATTTCTGCTACCGGTTCTTCAGAACCTGTCAGAAGCTGCTGGATTTCACCTCTGGTATCCCCCACACCAACACTTCCTAGGGCAAGCTACTGTATATAAACAGAGAGCACACCCATTAGAACTGATAATGTTAGCTAGGTGGGTAATGAAACGTCTACAAGCTAACAACCAGCCTCAAAGTGTATCAAGGGTTCCACAGTAGACTCCTTTTCATTTCCCCAAAAGTTGGGACTGATGATCCCATCTCCTCATTGTCACCATGGTGCTGACAGGTTGCGTCTCATCCTCCTCTCTCTTGCAGGTAACAATCTGTGCAAATGTCCAAGGGATGAAAATTAAGCCTGGCTCAATGGGAAAAGCATCTCCACCCTACGATGTCCAGGTAAGGAGGACCAATTTTGCTATTCAGTACAATACAATTTTTAAACGTAGGGTGTTGTTATGCTGTGATTAATTATGTCACTGTCTTTTTTTTTTTTTTAACTTTATGCTGGTCACAACCAAAAGAAAAATAAATACACTGTACAGGTACATTAGTTAGATAGAGAAACAATTTACGACCACAACTGGCAGCCAGAATTTCTTTTGCCAAGCAAAGCGTTTGCTAAGCGGACGATGCACGATTTTACAACCCTTTTTTTCCCCCAAGGCTGTTGTTATTATTTATTTATTTATTCATTTTATTATTCATATTTCTATGCCGCCCACTCTCCGAGGACTCTGGGCGGCTTACACCAAAGACAGTATACTAAATAGCATACTGCCCCCTAACAATCCGGGTCCTCATTTTACCCACCTCGGAAGGATGGAAGGCTGAGTCAGCCTCGAGCCAGTGAGATTTGATCCGCTGAACTAGCAGTCAGCTGAAGTAACTGCAATACAGCACTCTAACCACTGTGCCACCTCAGCTCAGTAGGTAGATCTATCATCTATATCTGTCTTCTATCTATCTATCTATCTATCTATCTATCTATCTATCTATCATCTATCTTCTTTCTTTCTTTCTATCTATCATCTTCTATCTATCTACTTTCTATCTATCATCTATATCTATCTACCTTCTATCTGTCTATCTATCTATCTATCTATCTATCTATCTATCTAGCTATATTCTATCTATCTATTTATCTATCTATCTATCTATCTATTTATTATTCATATTTCTATGCCGCCCACTCTCCGAGGACTCTGGGCGGCTTACACCAAAGACAGTATACTAAATAGCATACTGCCCCCTAACAATCCGGGTCCTCATTTTACCCACCTTGGAAGGATGGAAGGCTTAGTCAACCTTAAGCCGGTGGGATCTGATCCGCTGATCTGCTGAACTAGCAGTCAGCTGAAGTAGCTGCAGTACAGCACTCTAACCACTGCGCCACCTCGGCTCTTAAGTACCAAGCCAATCCCTGCACTTGTTAACTGAATCATGTGGTCCTAAAGTGAATCTTGTTTTATTCCATTGACTTTGCTTTTCGGAAGCCAGCTCGGAAGGTCTCAAATGCAGGGGGTGGGGTGTGTAAGGGGGGCACGCCTGCATGCCCGGGGGCTGCATCCACATTGCATTTTGGAGGGTTTGGGACAGAGATGGGTTTCAGCAGGTTCTGACCGGTTCTGCAGAACCGGTGGCGGAAATTTTGAGTAGTTTGGAGAACTGGTAGTAAAAATTCTGACTGGTCCCACCCCCATCTATTGTCTGCCTCCCAAGTCCCAGCTGATCGGGAGGAAATGGGGATTTTACAGTATCCTTCCCCTGCCACGCCCACCAAGCCACGCCCACAGAACCGGTAGTAAAAAAAAAATTTGAAATCCACTACTGATTTGGGAGCACGCGTGCGATTTGGCTACTCGGTCCAGAAAAGGTTAGCTATCACTGATATAAGGACTCCTCTCTTCGGCAGGGAGTTGGACTAGAAAACCTCTGACAATAAAACACAATCGGAACAATACTTTTTATTTATGTTTCATATTTCTACCCCGCCCAACTTGCCTGAGGGGATGCTTTGTTTTTATTTCTGAAGGTCGTTGATGATGAAGGAAATATTCAGCCCCCCGGGAAAGAAGGAGTTGTGGCCATCAGAATCAAACCCAAACGACCATTCTGCCTTTTCTCGAAGTACACGGTAAGTATGATTCTCTTTTTTAATGTACACTTCAGTAAATGGGATTAGTATGCATTTATTCCAGGTTGTATACTTTATACTGTACACGTAGTCCTTGACTTACAACATTTCCCTTAACTTAGTATTCGAAGTTACAACAGCACTGAAAAAAGTAGCTTAGGACCATTTTTCACATTTAACGACCGTCGCAGCATCCCCATGGTCATATGATTTACATTTGGATGCTTGGCGACTGGTTCATATTTATGACGGTTGCAGTGTCCTGGAGTCACGCGATCCCCTTTTGCGACCTTTGGACAAGCAACGTCCATGGGGAAGCCAGATTCACTTAACAACGGTGTTACTAATTGAACAACTGCTGTGATCCACTTAACAAACGTGGCAAGAAAAGTTGTAAAATGGGGGGAAACTCACTTAACAAATTTCTCACTTAGCAACATAAATAATCATCCTCTTTTAACAACCCCATAATACCTTGCGGTCTGGAGTCTGGGCAACTGAATAGAGCTGAGTGTTTACTGGCTGGATGCCTTTCCTGTCGCTAATGCAGAGTTTTGTTCAGCAGATATAATTTTTGTGTGCCCAGAGAGAGAAATATCTGCCTCTACCTAGGATCGAACTCACAGCCTCCTGATTGTGAGGCGAGAGCTCCACCTCGAGGCCACCCCACCACTCAATTTAGCAACATAAATGTTGGGCTCAATTGTGGTCGTAAGCCAAGGAATTTGAATCGATGGCCAGATTAGTTGAAAAATTCCTAGAACTGTAGTCCGCGTAACTGGAAGGCCATTGAACCTAGAAATGTTGGATCATGGACTCACAGTTGGTTCTTTCCAGGATAACCCAGAAAAAACGGCAGCCACTGAACGTGGGGATTTTTATATCACTGGAGACAGAGCGGTCAAAGATGAAGAAGGGTATTTTTGGTTCGTTGGGCGAGGAGACGACATCATCAATTCCTCTGGGTAGGGTTTCCTTTTTCTACACCGGGGGTTGTTTTCTTTCCTTTACTCTTCACAGAAGGGTTAAAAAAACGATAACGTCTGTTTTAGATACCGCATTGGCCCTTTTGAAGTGGAGAGCGCTTTGATGGAACACCCAGCAGTGGTCGAATCAGCTGTTGTCAGTAGCCCAGATCCTGTTAGAGGAGAGGTAAGCTAGGCCCTTGTGCCATAAATTATCCAATAGACGAGAATATTTGTAGCTCAAGGTCAAAACATGGGATCCTTGGGGCTCTCTGAGCTTGGCTGTTTTCTTGCAGACATTTCGTTCAGGAGTGGGATTCAGCCGGTTCAGACCGATTCAGGTGAACCTGATGTTAATTTTAATCTGGTTCGCTGAACCGGTTGTACCTGGCTGACTCCACCCACTCCGCCCCTCCAAGGAATCTCCACATGACCTGTTTTGGATGCCAGGTAAGTGCAGGGTCCATGCGGAGGCCCTGGGAGGGCAAAAAACAGGCCTACCAAAAGTCCGGAAACGGGCCTGTTTCTGGGCTCTGGGTGGGCTCTGGAGGCTGTTTTTGCCCTCCTGGAGGCTCGAGGAAAGCCTCCAGAACCTGGGTAAGGCATAAACGACCCCCACCGTGCTGCAGGACGTGCAGTAGGCCACGCCCCCATGGCCACGCCCAGGCAGCAAACCGGTTGCTGAAATCTTTCAATCCCACTCCTGATTTCATTACTAAACTAGGTAGCATCATCAGTGCTAGAGGGAGGAGGAGGAGGAGGAGGAGGAGGAGGAGGAGGAGGAGGAGGAGGAGGAGGAGAACAACAATGACTGTGAGTCTTTGGTGCTCTCTAAGCTTGGTTGTTTTCTTGTAGAGGTTTCATTACCAAACTAGATAACATCATCAGTGCTAGAAGGACATGGGGTTTGCAGAGAGGAGGAGGGGAAGAAAGAGAAGAACGACGACTGAAGGTGCCCACTGAGCTTGGTTGTTTTCTTGCAGACATTTCATTACCCAACTAGGTAATATCATCAGCTCAACTAGGAAAGCAGACATCACTCATTCCCGCTGAGCAACTAGTTTGGTAATGAAATGTTTGCCAGTCAACAGCCAAGCTCAAAGATCTCAACAAATCACGTTACCCACACAAAGAAACACCCTGTCATCTAATGTAAATAAGTTAATGTAAATTGAGGACTACCTGTAGTTAGTCACTTCCCAGGAACCGCTCCTGGGGAGGAAAGCTATTTAGACAGCATACTAAAAAGCAGAGACATCACCCTGCCAGCAAAAGTGCATATAGTCAAGGCGATGGTTTTCCCAGTTGCAATGGATGGCTGTGAAAGTTGGACTATAAGGAAGGCTGAGCGCCAAAGAATGGAGGCCTTTGAACTCTGGTGCTGGAGAAGACTCCTGAGAGTCCCTTGGACTGCAGGGCGATCCAACCGGCCAGTCCTAGAGGAGATCAACCCTGAATGCTCTTTAGAAGGCCAGATCCTGAAGAGGAAACTCAAATCCTTTGGCCACCTAAGGAGAAGGAAGGACTCCCTGGAGAAGAGCCTAATTCTGGGAATGATTGAGGGCAGAAGAAGAAGTGGACGGTAGAGAATGAGGTGGCTGGATGGAGTCACTGAAGCAGTTCAGTGTGAGTAGGCTGGAAGCTTCCATGATGCTACCTTCTCATGTGTGGGAAAGTAGGAGGGGGCAGCATGGAAGCTTCCAGCCTAATATGGCTTCCAAAGCTGACAATGGACTCCAGAGGATGGTAGAGGACAGGAAGGCCTGGAGGAATGTTGTCCATGAGGTCGCGATCAGTAGTGGGTTTCAAAACCCGAGCGCGGGGGCAGAGTGGGCACATGGGCAGATGGGTGGAGCCTCCCACCACCACCGTTACCAGTTCGCTTGATCACTGGTCGCGATGGGTCAGACACGACTTTGCAACTAACAACAGCAAGTTACAGCAGGAAGTAAATTTACAAACCAGGATTGAGATCATTCATGGAGTAACTTTACAACCACTTTCTCAAGGCATTCACTCCCAGGTGTGTTTGTGTCCACACAGGTGGTCAAAGCGTTTATCATCTTATCTCCTGCTTTTCTATCCCACGATCCAGAGGCATTAATCCAAGAACTCCAGGACTATATGAAAAAATCTACAGCTCCATATAAATATCCCAGGAAGGCAAGTCGGAGGGGGAAAGTTGCTGAAAAAAAATGATTGAACTTTGCAAACGGAGAACCTTTAGCTCTGGGGTTGATGAGTTGATGTTTGGTGGCTTTGGAAAATGCAGCATGGGGAGGGGTGTCCACAGGATACGGCGTCAGCCCTTCAAGGTAGACCAGACTAGGATGTCCATTGTGGATTCTAACGTTATTTTTATTACAAGTAGTTCTCGATTTATAACCATAAATGTAAAAGTAAAGATTCCCCTTGCACATATGTGCTAGTCGTTCCCGTCTCTAGGGGGCGGTGCTCATCTCCATCTCAAAGCTTGAAGAGCCAGCGCTGTTCGAAGACATCTCCGTGGTCATGTGACCAGCATGACTCAACGCCAAAGGCGCACGGAACGCTGTTCCCTTCCCACCAAAAGGGGTTCCTATTTTTCTACTTGCATTTTTTACCTGCTTTCGAACTGCTAGGTTGGCAGAAGCTGGGACAAATAACGGGAGCTCACCCCGTTATGCGGCACTAGGGATTCGAACCGCTGAACTGCTGACCTTTTGATTGACAAGCTCAGTGTCAATCAAAAAATTCAAAATAGTGGGTGCACACTATTGATTGCACAGTGGTGCCATCGAAGCCAGACAATTCAATTGCACTGTTGGGGGCACACTATCCTGAGATTTTCTGACCATGCCTTGTGCATGCTCCTGCAGCATAGGAATATATAAATCTATAAGGTGGTCCAGCATATAGGTTATGGGATCTGAGAGCCTGATTTATAAACTGTTGTCTACAAGTGAAAGGTCCCTTTTGCAATCTAGCCATATGTCTGAATTGGTAAGCGAATATCCAATCGAGTTGAGCATGATCAATGGGGAGTGAATCATTGATAGTAATTCAAAATTACCGGTTCTGTGGGCATGGCTTGGTGGGCATGGCATGGCATGGCTTGATGGGCGTGTCATGGCAGGGCATGGCTTGGTGGGTGTGGCAGGGGAGGATGCTGTAAAATCTCCATTCCCACCCCACTCCAGGGGAAGGTTACTGCAAAATCCCCATTTCCTCCTGATCAGCTGGAACTCGGGAGGCTAAGAATAGATGGGGGCGGGGCCAGTCAGAGGTGGTATTTACTGGTTCTCCGAACTACTCAAAATTTCCTCTACCGGTTCTCCAGAATTGGTCAGAACCTGCTGAATCCCAGCTCTGGAATGAATGTAGGCTGATTCTTGGCAATGTTTACCTAAGTAATTTCCCTTTGCCTTCTTTGTTTTATTTTTATATTTTATTTGATTGCATTTTTATTTCCTTGCCTAGCCAACCAAACCGCCTTGGGATTCCCACGTGCCCTCTCCCTCCAAAATTCACGTGAGTTCAGCGCTGCCACGAAGGGGCAAAAAAAAAAAAAAGATATATTTTTTTCTTTTTAATTTCCCTGAACAGATAGAATTTGTCCAAGAGCTTCCCAAAACGGCAGCTGGAAAAATTAAACGGAGTGTCTTGCGGAAACAAGAATGGAGCGAAATCAAGCGACAGCTCGACCTTCCCGAATAAACCGTTTTTCCGTTCTCTGCTGTCCCAGTTTTCATTCATTCTATTATTCCAAGCGAATTGATTCCGTGCTAGAAGGTTTTAAGTCAAATTTGGGGTCCTTGGTGAGTGGCATTCAAAAGACTGAGCTCTTCTTATAATTACAGATTGAAATTATATTACGGGCAAACGATCGATACAAACTCAAGGTAAACTGCTCCAAACTCGATTGCAGAAAATTCGACTTCAGCAACAGACCAATCAACGCCTGGAATGCTCTACCAGGCTCCGTTGTCACAGCCTCAAACCCTCACAGCTTCAACCTCAAACTGTCTACCGTGGACCTCACCCCATTCCTAAGAGGTCCGTAAAGGGGTCGTGCATAAGCACACCAGCGTGCCTACCGTCCCTGTCCTACTGTCCCCATTTATATTAATTACCTGTGCTCATGTCCATGTTTATACTTATACCTGTTATCTTGTACATGTTTCACAAACAAATAAAATAAATAAATAAATGGAAAGAGATGATATGATTGATTGATTGATTTTTCATGACAGAGAAGAACAGCAGTAATGGAGACCGTCTTCATTCAGGCATGGATTTAATGACATGTAGTCATGAAATGAAATGAAATGAAATCAAATCAAATCATGGCATCCGGCCCTCTCCATTCCTGGCAAATAGATGGGGAAGAAATGGAGTTAGTGACAGATCCTGGGCTCCAAGATGAGGACTGCAGCCAAGAAATGAAAAGACGTTTGCTCCTGGGGAGAAAGCTATGGCAAATCTAGACAGTGTACTAAAAAGCAGAGACATCACTCTGCCAACAAAAGTGCATCTAGTCAAGGCGATGGTTTTCCCAGTTGCAATGGTTGGCTGTGAAAGTTGGACCATAAGGAAGACTGAGTGTCAAAGAATGGAGGCCTTTGAACTCTGGTGCTGGAGAAGACTCCTGCGAGTCCCTTGGACTGCAAGGTGATCCAACCGGTCAGTCCTAGAGGAGATCAACCCTGAATGCTCTTTAAAAGGCCAGATCCTGAAGATCCTTTGGCCACCTAATGAGAAGGAAGGACTCACTGGAGAAGAGCCTCAGGCTGAGAAAGATGGAGGGCAAAAGAAGAAGGGGGCGGCAGAGAATGAGGTGGCTGGATGGAGTCACTGAAGCAGTCGGCGTGAGCTTAAATGGACTCTGGGGGATGGTAGAGGACAGGAAGGCCTGGAGGAACGTTGTCCATGGGGTCGTGATGGATCGGACATGGCTTCACAACTAACAACAACAAAGTCCTCAACCTACAACAGTTGGTTTAATGACTGTTCAAAGTTACAACGGCAGGAAAAAAAAGTGACTGATGACCGCTTTTCACACTTATGACCGTTGCAGCATCCCCAATGCAAAATCTTCATTCCCACCCCACTCCAGGGGAAGGATACTGCAAAATCCCCATTCCCACCCCACTCCAGGGGAAGGATACTGCAAAATCCCCATTCCCTCTCCACTCCAGGGGAAGGATACTGCAAAATTCCCATTCCCACCCCACTCCAGGGGAAGGATACTGCAAAATCCCCATTCCCACCCCACTCCTGGGAGAAGGATACTGCAAAATCCCCATTCCCACCCCACTCCTGGGAGAAGGATACTGCAAAATCCCCATTCCCTCCCCATTCCAGGGGAAGGATACTGCAAAATCCCCCTTCATGAATACCCTCATCCACATTCTGGATGAGGGTATTCACCGCCCTGAGTCCTTCGGGAGTAGGGCGGTATACAAATTCAATAAAATAAATAAATAAATAAATATTTCACTATGTAGGGTTATAGGCTAATTTTAAATTTATTTTTTCTCTTTTCCCCCTCTGATTTTTAAATGGCTTATTTTAGTATATTTCAATGACATTGCAAAAAAACAAAACAAAACAGCGAGACCTCTGACCACAACATGTAGAAATTGAATCAATTAATAAGTTTACACACGGGTCTATAAGTGAAGTAACTATTTAGCACGTTTAAAAATAAGCAACTGCTATTACTTCTACTAAGTGCATTGCTTGCGCAGTTCACTGCTTGTTTGTGTCCTGCCAGCCTATCTCTCATTCCCACCCTTCATTTATTGTCTCGTCTGCAAAGAAAAAATAATTTATTTTTAGCAAGGATTGTCTACATTCATGTGAGAACAAGCTGCAATAAAGATCTAAGGAATCTTGTCAATAAAGATGTAAGGAATCTTCAGGTTATCACTCCACTGGAAGGCACAAACCTTGAAGTGTCTGGATTAAGATTATTGTGTAATTCAGCCTTTCTGTCAGCAGCCATTGGAAAAGCATGAAAGGGGCAAGAGGGAAGATAAAGCTTTGTTGAAGGACTGAGATCCAAGATCCCAAAAGATTGAATTACATCGTTGAGTAGGGAGGGAAAATCAAGCTTCAAAGAAAGATGGTTGTCCAGAACTGATGGGACAAACTCAAATCCCCAAGACATCTAACCTTTGAACGCAAGGAATGGACGAAGGAAAAAAAAAAATCAAGATAACCAGAATTCTTTGTGTTGTTTGCCATGTTTATTTTTGGGCCAGAGTTCATAGTTTCCTCCTTTGAAAGGAGGAGTCAATTTTAGGATAATATTTTACAAGCATGTCAGTTATTAAAGGAGAAACTCGGTGAGCTGTTTTAGATTGCATTTATATCCTTCAACCATGGAATTATATCTAAGGGGCACCTTGTCCAGTTAGTTTTCTCCAAGGAAAACGGAGTTCCATTTTAAAACCACTAGACAACTTGGAAAGGCAACTAACATACAAAGAATTTTCACAAATCTTGAGTTCTTCAACCAGCTTCTTCACTAGCACATCTTACAGGTCAGTCTGCGTGTGGGCCAAACTCATGAAAATTTAGTCTCATTGTCCAGCCTATTATTTAAGTTATAGTGGGTTAGTAGTAGCATGGCCTCTGGGGAAGGACTAGCTTCCTGAGGTAAATATTCCTTCCCAAAATTGCTCCCAAATCTTCAATAGGGCATTGACAACATTAGCTGAAATTGTGCCATCCAGTTGTTATTTACTCTTAGCAGCCGCAGAGATATTCTCCAGAAGGATCTGTTCCTAACTTGATTCTTCAGCTCTTCCTCTTTTTATATAAATGTTTAAAAAGGGATACAGAAAACATAAAAAAAGGAATTAATATAAAAGGAAGGAAGGAAGGAAGGAAGGAAGGAAGGAAGGAAGGAAGGAAGGAAATGGATGAGGGAGGGAAGGAAGGGAAAGAGGTAAGCAGATGGATGAGAGGGAAAAAAGGGAGGAAGGAAGGAAGGAAGGAGATGGATGAGAAGAAAAAGGGGGGAGGGTTCAATTTTCTTTGCAGCAAATATAAGTACAAAACTATCTCAATGAGGTCATTTTTTTCTATTATCTACTATTTTTTAAAAATAGTGATAAAGAAAACATAAAAATCCCCGAATTAATATAAAAGGAAGGAAGGAAGGAAGGAAGGAAGGAAGGAAGGAAATGGATGAGGGAGGGAAGGAAGGGAGAGAGGAAAAGGGAGGGAGGGAGGGAGAGAGGAAGGAAATGGATGAGGGAAGGAAGGAAGGGAGAGAGGAAGAAGGAAGGGAGGGAGGGAGGGAGGGAGGAAGGAAGGAAGGAAGGAAGGAAGGAAGGAAGGAAGGAAGGAAGGAAGGAAATGACGAGGGAGGGAAGGAAGGGAGAGAGGAAAAGGGAGGGAGGGAGGGAGGGAGGGAGAGAGGAAGGAAATGGATGAGGGAAGGAAGGGAGAGAGGAAGAGGGAGGGAGGGAGGAAGGAAGGAAGGAAGGAAGGAAGGAAGGAAGGAAATGATGAGGGAGGGAAGGAAGGGAGAGAGGAAAAGGGAGGGAGGGAGGGAGGGAGAGAGGAAGGAAATGGATGAGGGAAGGAAGGAAGGGAGAGAGGAAGAGGGAGGGAGGGAGGGAGGAAGGAAGGAAGGAAGGAAATGGATGAGGGAGGGAAGGAAGGGAGAGAGGAAAGGGAGGGAGGGAAGGAGGGAGGAAGGAAGGAAGGAAGGAGATGGATGAGAAGAAAAAGGGAGGGAGGGTTAAATTTCCTTTGCAGCAAATATAAGTACAATTACAAAATTATTTCTTACTCAATGAGGTCACTTTTTTCTATTATCCTTCCCCCCCCCCCCAATCCTTAAAACCCACAAGTCATAGGTCCGTGTTTTTCTATTTCATCCCAAAGTCCATAAAGGATTGCTAGACAGCCATAAATGTAGACCTTATTCATTTAGCCACCTCATCATCTTCCCCAACCATTTCCTCCGTTGTGGATAGCTTGACTCTTCACATTTTTGAGCACATAATAATCTCACTGTAGTGGTCACCTACAAAAACAGCTTTTCCCAATTGCCTGTCCATTAGTCCCAAAAGAAAAGATTCTGGATTCACTTGTATTTTAAATCTCCAAAATCTTCTGAATTAATATATGTAGAATAGATAGAATAACAGAGTTGGAAGGGTCCTTGGAGGTCTTCTAGTCCAACCCCCTGCTTTAGGCAGGAAACCCTACACCACTTCAGACAAATGGTTATCCCACATCTTCTTAAAAACATCCAGTGTTGGAGCATTCACAACTTCTGGTGGCAAGTTGTTCCACTGATGAATTGTTCTAACTGTCAGGAAATTTCTCCTTAGTTCTAAGTTGCTTCTCTCCTTGGTTAGTTTCCACCCATTGCTTCTTGTCCTGCCCTCAGGTGCTTTGGAGAATAGCTTGACTCCCTCTTCTGTATTTGTGTCTGTATTTTCTTTTTTATATATATGCACCAAACATGATAAAATGTCCCTTTGCTCTCTCAGCCCTTCAACTCTTTCAACAGCGAACGTGGTTTATTTGAAAGGGCGATTATAAAAACTTGCAACAAGAAATACTTCGGAGGAACTTTGATTTCCCCCGCTGATTTTGATATTGTGATCTTGTCCTTTTTAATCTCCTTCAGTCTTGTAAATTAAGTCTCTGGAGGCTGATATTGGTTAACACCAATGGCTGCATTTCTTTTTTCTTTTTTTCCACAGCCATGAAAACTTCACTTGCTTTCTACACGATATGGAAAAAGATCCCTAGATTACTTCCGAGATATTCCAGATATCTCAGCTCTCCTATATCTGCACAATATGAAGCTGTAAGCCAGGGACAGGAACAACTACCGGAGTATTTCAACTTTGCCAGTGATGTGTTGGATAAATGGACTCAAATAGAAAAGGTAAATGTTTCCCCCTCCGCTTTTTAGTAAGGTCTCTCTTTGTTTCAAAAGTATTGAATGGGCTTAATGACATGAACACTTCACTCTATCTTATTAGAATAGAATAGAATAAACAGAGTTGGAAGGGACCTTGGAGGTCTTCTAGTCCAACCCCCTGCTTAGGCGGGAAACCCTACATCACTTCAGTCAAATAGTTGTCCAATCTCTTCTTAAAAACTTCCAGTATTGGAGCATTTGCAACTTCTGGAGGCAAGTCGTCCCACTGATTAATTGTTCCAACTCTCAGGAAATTTCTCCTTAGTTCTAAGTACCCCACCACCACCACCAAGCCATGCCCACAGAACCGGTAGTAACAAATTTTAGATTTCACCACTGGGACAGAGGATGCTGAACTAAGCTAGCAGTCCAAAATCAGTTGCAACACCGGTTTCTGTCCATCAGGCTGTGCTTGCCTAGGAACATTTAAGTTAATGCAGTTTTAAGAGAAGAGTAAATATTTATCTCTCTGCTTCGCGGGCATCCATTTTGTAGGATGGAAAAAAATCATCCCACCCAGCCCTGTGGTGGATCAATGGAAGAGGAGGCGAGGTCAGATGGAGCTTTGAAGAGATGGGGCTTTACTCCAGGAAAGTGGCCAATATCCTCACCGACCGATGTGGACTACGCAAAGGCGACAGAATCGTGGTCATTCTCTCCCGGATTCCAGAATGGTGGTTGGTGATGATGGCTTGCATTAGGACAGGTCAATTTTTTTTTTAAAAAAATGTCATTTTTATTTATTTTATTTGTTAAATTGATTTGCTGCCTGTCTTGCCTATTCTATGTGGCTTGCAAAAATAAGAAGGAAGGCATGAAAAGAGTGCAAACAAAACAGAAGTAAAATAATTGTAGATGACCAGGATGAGCCCAAGAAAATCCCTTCGTCCCCTCCAACACACCTTGAATTCCTTTGATTGATTGATTGATTCATTCATTCATTCATTGATTCATTCATTGATTCATTCATTCATTCCCAAACAGAAATTATCTGTCGCCAATTTGCTTTGATCGAGAGTGCTGCGGTGGCCTAGAGGTGGAGCTCTCTCGCCTCACAATCAGGAGGCTGTGAGTTCGATCCTAGGTAGAGGCAGATATTTCTCTCTGTGGGCACGATGAGAATATATCTGCTGAATATAACTCCACATTAGCAACAGGAAGGGCATCCGGCCAGTAAACACTCAGTTTGCTCAGAGATTATGGGGTCATTAAATGGAGATGATGATGATATCGAACTTGCTTTGCCCGTGAGTAGTTCAGACTCCCTGTCTTATCCACCTTGCAGGAATTGTGGCCATCCCCGCAACATCGCAACTAACTGCTAAGGACATCGAGTACCGACTCCAAGCTTCAGGAGCCAAATGTCTCATCACTACCGAGGCCTTAGGATCTACAGTGGATTCCATTGCCCCACGGTGTACGTCTTTGAAAACCAAGCTGCTGGTATCTTCTGAAGGCAAGCGAGAAGGATGGCTCAACTATGATGAACTGCTCAGGTGAGCCTCTTGGAGAGTGTATTTCTCAGGATGCACGATCGTGAATTTATGAGCTATATCGTTCCTCGTGTGGAGATCTTCTGTTGTGACCTACCAGCGGCCAGCAGAGCTGGCAGCAGAGTTGGACAGTGAGGAGGTTGGGGAGGACTATGGGCCAGGCTGGGGAAAGCTTGGACGAGGGCTCTGCATCGGAGGCAGAGAGGGAGCTGGGCATCAGTGAGGCAGAGGAACAGCTGGAGCCTGTTCCCAGTGTGTACATGCGCAGAGCTGCCAGAAGACAAGAACAACTCAGAAAGCAGGGTCAACTCGGGAGTAAAGCCACACCTTGGAGATGATTGGCCCCTCCCATAGGAAACAAAAGAGGAATGAACAGGGATGGGGCTTTTGCAGGAAACAATTCCTTCGTTCGGTCGTTTCAAGAGTGGAAAGTTCTATTCGTGACTGTCAGGCGTGCCTCCTTTCAGATTTCAAGAAAGAATGACCCAAACTCCATTTTAATAGATAAAGGTACTTTTACTGAAATTGAAGTGAATGCAGCCAAGGAAAAGCAAGATCTGAGGCATAGGCGCGAAAATCACATATAGAAAGCATCCCCTCCCCACTGTCCAGCGTAAATCATCCAATCCAAAGGTCCTCCAGGGGTCAGGTGGAAGCACATGTCTGGCAGTGTCATCAATCTGGAATGCCACGACCGTTGACCTGATATCCACTTCGAAAGAAAAGACTACAGCTAAGGTTCTCCAAACTGCTCAAAATTTCCGCTACCGGTTCTCCCGAACCTGTCAGAACCTGCTGGATTTCAACCCTGATATGGGGGTTGAATGTGACTGCATCAATAATTTGTCTTTCTAATGTTTTTCCCTTTTGCTGGGATGTTATTTATTCCACAGAGAGGCACCTGCTGACCATACTTGTACGAAAACCAAGATGAATGATCCCATGTTGGTTTATTTCACCAGTGGAACCACAGGGGTTCCCAAGATGGTTGAACACACTCAAGGGAGTCTGGGGTTCAGACCCCTCATTAGCCAAAGGTATGAAAGAAGCTCCCTCAAAATCCCAGTGAAAATTCATAATAGTGAATTCATCGTTAGGTATTGGATATTATAAGTAATACATATATGACTATTCCTCTTTATAATTAAGGAATACTCTTGTGTTCAGAGGCTTTGTGTTACCTCATTTTAAATATGTCTGCTTAAGAAAGAAATGCAAAAAAAATGGTTATAAGAATATCATAGAATTGTAGGGGCTGGAAGGGACTTTGGAGGACTTCTAATCCAACCCCCATCTCAAGGCAGGAGCCTTAGACCCATCCCGGTCAAATGATTGTCCAGTCTATTTTTGAAAACAGAATGAAGAATGCAGAATAACAGACTTGGAAGGGACCTTGGAGGGTCCAATCCCCTGCTCAAGGAGGAGGCCTTTACCATTCCTGTCAAATGGTTGACCAGTCTGTTTTTGAAAACCTCCCATTGTTGTGGCCTGTCAGCCTCTGGCCCCTCCAGCAGCCGAGTCAGATGAGGAGGAGGCGGTGGGAGTCAGGGTCAGTATCAAGGCAACCTGTGAGCTCCGAGGGGGAAGAGGGAATGGAGCTGTCAAGAGACAGAGGCAGAGCCTGGGTCGTCCGTCAGCCCTCAGATGGAGAGTCCAGGTCTGGAGGTGGCTGATGAGGAAGAGGAACAGCTGGGTCCTGTGCCTGATGCACGGATGCACAGAAATCAGAGGAGAGGAGTGCAGTGGAAATCTGTGGGCCGATCCATGGGACAGAAGAGCCCACACTGCTAGTGAAGATCCAGCTTAGCTCTGGGGATAAAAGGCAGGGGGCGGAGATGAATAGATGTGGCAGACAACTATTCATCTCCTTACCGGACAGACTTGTTAGCCTGCAGCGAGAGAGAAACTTTTTACCGAGGCTGATGGTGCTCCTAATAAAGGAATAATTAACTACAGAGGGTTTGTCGTGTTTGGGGAGCTGGGTCAGAACATCCATGATGGAGCACCCCACAAACCCAGGAGGAATGAAATCTAATGAGCAAACCTGGGCTGCTCACTAACCTCCAGACTAACCTAGCATACACGGTTATTATGATGATTAAGGTGAAGAAGCTAACATTAACTGAGCTCTTCTAGAGAAAAGCATAACACCTGAAAAAAAGTGTGCAAGTAGTTATAAGATGCCAACCGGCCATATCCTTGAATACGACTTGTCAATCATCGAATCAAACTCATCACATTGAATGTCTGTCAACTATTTAGTTGACTTCAATGCCAAATGATAAGAGGTCAATTCCACCCCATCAATTTCATCAGTCACTTCCATTCCTTCGATTTCCATTCAGGGTAATGTTCAGTGGTTGGCTTTGTGGACCATCAAATTGCTCCCCGCAATAAGATTTTCTTTGTTTTGTCAGATCCTGGTTGTCCACAACCTCTTCAGACCTTGTATGGGGCACAGCAGATACCAGCTGGGTGGTGGCTGCCATTGGTTCATTTTTTGATCCATGGGTTTTGGGATCCTGCGTCTTCATCCATAACTTACCAATGTTAGAGAAAACAACCATTCTAAGAGTAAGTGTTAGGGTTAGATGGATGCCCTAATTAAATCATGAGACTCGAGCCAAGCTTCAAAAGAAATCCAGTTATTTATTAGGAGCTTCAGAATGTCATCACATTCCAAGTGAAGCCAACTCTGACCCCACGTAATTTATGGCCCAGACTTGACCCTGTATCCCCCCCCTCCCCCCAGGGTGTGTTATCAGCCACATTCGCTAATGGAGCAATTTTGCGGGTTGTAGAGATTACTCCCCTCCAGCCACTCTGGGTAACCCTGGGAGAACAGCCTTGAGAGAGATATGTCTGGAATGTGCTTTCGTTTTTGGCTGCCGTGCTGCTTCACCGTTTTCCCAACCCCCTTGCCAACTCGAGAGCAGGCCAGGAATGCTTTGTGAGTTGACAGTAAGATGCCTTCTCTGCTATTGCTACCGGTTTTCTGAACCACCGGCCATCATCGCTACCTACTCGCCCGAGCCAGTCCGAACCGGGAGCATTTCACCCCTGGCTAGAACCCAACTCAATTAACCTAATGTTGAATTGAATTAAACCCTTCAGTGTGTAATTCGTGTGCAACCTTTGCTTGGTTTCTTATTGAACACATATATTCTTTTTAGACTCTCTCCCAATTTCCGATCAACGCTTTCGTGAGTCTTCCTACCTTCTTTCGCATGATCTTGAGGGAAGATTTCACCAGGTACGGTGGGAAGCAACTTTTTAAAAACTGGTGTTTTTGTAAGGACGTGCCTCCTTTCAGAACCCACTTTGAAGTTTATCATTCTAATCTGTTCCTGAGGGTCAATGGAATAACCTTGGATCATTTGTGAAAACGCAATGTTTCTAAGCTGATAACACACTTATTTATTTATTTATTTATTTATTTATTTATTTATTTATTTAATTTATTTTATTTATTTATTATCCACTCTCTGAGGACTCTGGGCAGCTTACACTAAAGACAGTATACTAAATAATATATTGCCCCCAACAATCTGGGTCCTTATTTTAAACACCTCGGAAGGATGGAAAGCTCAGTCAACCTTGAGCCGGTGAGATTTGATCCGCTGATCTGCTGGACTAGCAGTCAGCTGAAGTAGCTGCAGTACTGCACTCTAACCACTGCGCCACCTCGGCTCATTCCTTGGTTCCACTTAACCCCACCCCCCTAATTTTGCTTACTCTTCTACAGTTAGCAGTTCCTAAAATGAACCTCATTCTCAACAATACTTTTAGCAGAATACTTTTGATGCTTTGCTTATAACCTGCCCCAAAATATTAATGTCTACCTTCTTAATAATCTTGTGTACACTCTCATTAAGTTACAAGTTCAAGAATCTTCAATACTGTATAAGTGGAGGAGAACCATTAGATCTTGATGTGATGGAACAATGGAAGAACAAGACAGGACTGGACATCTATGAACTATATGGACAGACAGAAGCCGTACGTTTTTATATTTCTATCTATACTTAATTTATAGTGACTTTCTCACAATTATTTTAAATCATTGTAAAACTCCCAGATATCTCTAGAGCAGTGTTCCTCAACCTAACTATTTTAAGGTGTGCGGATTTCAACTCCCGGAATTCCCCAGCCAGCATGGATGGCTGGGGAATTTTGGGAATTAAATTCCATCGATTTTAACATTGCTGAGTTTGAGAAATGCTGCTCTAGAGGATGGAATATTGCTTTACTTTTAGAAGAAGAGTAAATAAAAAAATTATAATTGACATATCTGTAGTAGTTTGGTAGCTTTTGGTTTCTAATATTTCAAATGTTTCCTACTGAGCAAATATCTTATGTTTTGGGCCACTAAACTTATAGACACTACTGAGTTAAAAAAAATATACAAGGTGATTAGGAATCCAGTTCCAATTGATTTAAAATGGTTTACTGTTGTCACAAAATAACTGACAAGAATAAGCATGATGGGCATGAAATAAGGGGTGGGCTTCGGATTCTTTAGCAATGGGTTCACTGCCTCATTGCTGGGTAGGCATGGCCATGGTGGGCATGGCCTAGCCAGCTGCCAGCACCATGGTGGGAGAGAGGCGTTTTTTCACCCTCCCCAGGCTTCGGAGGCTTTTCTTGAGCCTCTGAGAGGGCAAAAACAGCTTCCACCGGCATCTGGAGGCCCTCTGGAGGCCAGAAACAGATCCATTTCTGGACTTCCGGAACCTCCGGTAGGCCAGTTTTTGCCCTCCCAGACCCTCTGTGCAGCCCATGCACTTATCTAGAATGATGAACGGGCCACGTTTAGACTCCTGGGAGGGGAGGGGAGGGGTGGGAGCAGTGGTGAAATTCAGCAGGTTCTGACAGGTTCTGGAGAACCGGCAGCAGAAATTTTGAGTAGTTCAGAGAACCGGCAAATACCACCTCTGCCTGTCCCAGAGCGGAGTGGGAATGGAGATTTTGCAATATCCTTCTCCCAAGAATGGGGTGGAAATTGAGATTTTGCAGTATCGTTCCCCCGCCATGCCCAATAAGGCACGCTCACCAAGCTACACCATGCCCACCAAGCCACGCCCACAGAACCGGTAGTAAAAATAATTGAATTCCACCACAGGATGGGAAAGGAGGGGAGGGGTGGGTGTGGCCAGTCAGGGGTGGCATTTGGGGGTTCACCAAACCCCGGCGATCCTTGGCTAGAGGATCGCCCGAACCCTGCCAAACTCCCAGGAGCCCACCCCCGGATGAAATGGCAGTCGTCTACATACTTTTTTGTGAGTCAACCTATTGAAACAGATTTCTCTGTGAATATCTGTGGGCCAAATTGTAGGTGTTTCTAAAACCATGGGAAACAATGAGGAGGCTGTGTGCGTTTGGGTATATGTGCGTGTATTCCTTATAAAATAATTTTCTTTTATATAGGGATCGATCTGTTCAGTTTCCAAAGAAATGAAAATTAAGCCGGGTACCATGGGAAAAGCCGTTTTCCCTTACGATGTCCAGGTTGGTATTTTCAATCTTCTTCGTATTGATTTTCAGATGAAGCGCATTCAGGCCTTCAAAATAGATTACAGGTCGTCCTTGACTTATGACTGCAATTGAGCCCCAAATTTTGTTGCTAAGCAAGACACTTGTGAAGTGAGTTTTAACCCATTTCACAACCTTTTTTTTTGCCATGGTTGTTAAGTGCAGTTAACTGCAGTTGTTTTCAGTTAGTGACCTGGTTGTTAAGTGAGCCTGGCTTCCTCGTTGACTTTGCTTGTCAGAAGGTCACAAAAGGAGATCACGTGCACCTGAGTATTCTGACCTAGGCTTCCCAAGTGCACGAAGCAGACTCCTTGTCCCGACAAAAACAGTTACTGTGAATTCTTCTCATTCACATCCAGCAAAGTCTTTCAAGGGAGAATTTATAGCCACAGACCTTATCTGGCTTGGAGAGCTGCCAGGCCGATATCTTTAAAACTTGGCAAAGAGTCTTGGAGAGTCACGAACCAATTAGGTGAACTAATTGTCTCCTGCAAACTCCACTCCCCTATCGCTCCTCTTTTATTCCCTCTGGGAGGGGCCATTCACCGTTCACCTGTGGCTTTACTCCTGAGTTGACCCTTGTTCCTTAGCTCTTCCCTTCATCTGGCAACTCTGTGCATGTGCACACTGGGAACAGGCCCCAGCTGTTCCTCTGCCCCACTGATGTCTGACTCTGAAGGCAGCTGACAACTATCAGACGGCCCTGGCCCCCTCTCTGCCTCCAATGCAGAGCACTCATCAGAGCCTTCCCCAGACTCCAGGACTGGCCCAGGTTCCTCCCCAACCTCCTCACTGTCCGAGTCTGCTACCAGCTCCGCTGGCCACTGGCGGGCCACAACACACGTTACCATGGGGATTGTGCAACAGCCATAAATCACTCTCTTTCAGTGGTGTTGTAATTCCAAAGAATCATTTCATTGGTGGTTGTAACGTGGAGATTACCTGTATATCCAGATAAAGGCCAGTAGTTGAGTGGCTTATTTCTTTTTCCTAGATTGTAGACGAAGAAGCCAATATTTTACCTCCTGGAAAAGAAGGTGAAATAGCGATCAGAATAAAGCCGCAAAGACCCCTTGGTTTGTTCACTCAGTACATTGTAAGTAAACTCTCTTGCAGCCTTGGGAAAATCCCAGTAATTGTCTAAGGCTCCTTTATTTAATAGAAGAAATTGGAGAACGTGTCACGATCTTCCTTAATTTTACTCAAAGTTTTTAGAGTTCTTAATCGCTCCCTGCAAAAAAAAAAAAAAAGAGACCCCAATGTGTCTAAAGCATGGCAGTTCAATTTTGGCAATTTTAAGACCTATGGACTTCAACTCCCAGAATTCCTCAGCCAGCCATGTTGGCTAGGGAATTCTAGGAGTTGAAGTCCACAAGTCACCACAGGTGGATACCCCTGGTCTAAGGTGTCCTTTTCTTTGTATGGGAGATACATCTTTGCTGGCCCGTCACACTGGCTAATGAAACTCTCCCTACGGACTTCCATTGAAGTAGTAGTTATATGGCTAATTATTGTATCCTTCTGAAATATTCCCCTCAGAATGCACCTGAGAAAACGGCTGCCACCGTACGCGGAGACTTTTTCATCACTGGAGACAGAGGAGTGATGGATGAAGATGGCTACTTTAGGTTTATCGGACGAGCTGACGATATCATCAAATCATCTGGGTCAGTTTCCTTTCTGTGGGTTGTTTCCGTAGCTTCACGCTCCTGAGTTAAGAGAGACGCTTCCAATTTTGCAAACATTGAGCAAAATATCAAAATGCCATTTACAAATCAAAGCTCTGTTTAAAAATACAGCTGAACCTGGGTTTTCTTACCAAGATTAACCAGTGAGGGCCACCCAGATTTTTCTTCCATCTGTACATTCTCATGATATTTCTTGTCAACTCACAGAGCATCCTTGGCCTGCTCTCAAGTTGCCATAAGCAAGGGGGGATGGGAAACCAATGAAAGGGCACAGCAACCAAAGACAGATGCACATTCCAGACTTATCTCTCTGAAGGCTATATCCCAGGGTTACCCACAGTGGCCGGAGGGGAGTGGTCTCTACAACCTGCAAAATTGCTCCATTGGAGAATGTGATTGTTGACACACCCTGTGGGGAGGGGGGGAGACAGGGTCATGACTGGGGCATAAATTACAAACTATTTCTGCTGACTGCCGGCTGCCTGCAATTTGGCAGATTGAATCTCACCAGGCTCAAGGTTGACTCACTCTTCCATCTTTCTGAGGTGGGTAAAATGAGGACCCAGAATGTTGGGGGCAAGAGGCTGACTCTGTAAACTGCTTAGAGTGGGCTATAAAGCATTGTGAAGTGGTCTATAAGTCCAAGTGCTATTGCTATTACTATAAATCAAGAACTACCTGTAATTCTACCGGCTTGTAAGTTTACTGGGTTGATCTACACAGCAGTATTGTGTACGGATTGAAGAGTCACTGCATACTTTATGTTCCAAATTTGGCCATCCACAGTAGATTTTAGGGCCATTTACCTCTCGTTTATAAATGTATACATTTGCCCAGTATTGACTGCTTTCGATCCCTTTTTCTTAGGTATCGTATCGGACCATTTGAAGTGGAAAGTGTGCTCTTGAATCATCCCGCAGTAGCAGAAGTTGCAGCTGTTAACAGTCCAGATCCAATCAGAGGAGAGGTAAGGAGAGCCCACCCCCAGCAATAATTTCTATCCACTAACATTATGTCGGATTTGAATCCAAACTTTTTAAAATGCATTTGTTCGTTTGTTTTCATTAGATTTTATATTCTGCTTTTCCACCAGAAGTTGAAGCTGGCAAAACTAACATTCCTTCCTCCAATTCCCCTCTCCCCTCCTTTCAAAAAAAAAAACCTACCTTTTTGTGACAGCCAAGGTTGAAAGAGAATGAGAGACCGGAAGTCACTCAATGGGGTTTCATGATTGAAGTTGGATCCGTCTTAGAGCTCCTGGTTCAACCCCTTAACCACTGCACCATTCTGCCTCTCAGAGTGGATGGAGGTTGTAATACTGAACAGGACCTGCTATGATTGGAAAGTTTATTCGGTTGCGCTAGGAAAAATCAGATTTGGATGACTTCCATCTATTTTAATCAGTATGAAATAAACAGAACCGAACTTGGGGCAGTTTCTAAATCATAGAATGGAATGGAAATGGAGTGGAGTGGAGTGGAGTGAAATGGAAATGGAAATGGAAATGGAAATGGAAATGGAAATGGAAATGGAAATGGAGTGGAGTGGAAATGGAAATGGAAATGGAAATGGAAATGGAAATGGAAATGGAAATGGAGTGGAGTGGAATGGAATGGAATGGAATGGAATGGAATGGAATGGAATGGAATGGAATAGAATAGAATAGAACAGAATAGAATAGAAGGAATGAAGAATGGAATAGAATAGAATAGAATAGAATAGAATAGAATAGAATAGAATAGAATAGAAGGAATGAAGAATGGAATAGAATAGAATAGAATAGAATAGAATAGAATAGAATAGAAGGAATGAAGAATGGAATAGAATAGAATAGAATAGAATAGAATAGAATAGAATAGAATAGAATAGAATAGAATAGAATAGAATAGAATAGAATTCTTTATTGGCCAAGTGTGATTGGACACACAAGAAATTTGTCTTTGGTGCATAAGATCTCAGTGTACTTAAAAACTATAAATGATCAATCATTTTCATAGTCATCGTAAAAATACATTCGTAGTAAATCCTAAAATACAACACTTAGTGATAGTCATAGGCTACTAAATAAGCAATCAACATAAATCATACTAGGAAACTAAACAAAACAATATAAATCGTAAAGATCACGTGCTTAGGATCTAAATCATGTGCTTAGGATAGCTCTGTAAGATTCCTCTGAAATGAAAACATGAAACATGAAAGAGAATATGTGATATTATATTCCTTATATCTGTTATTCTGTTCTATTCTTCTGTAAACGCACCCTGGAATTTAGTTTCTGAGAATGTTAGAAATTTTCAGGAGTGATAGGAAACATTTTTTTAAAAATATCATTATTTTGTGGGTACTTGGGCATCTTCCATCTTGGCTTTTTTTAGGTAGTAAAGGTGTTTGTGGTGTTGTCTACGAACTACGCAACACACAACAAGGAGAAATTAACCGTGGAACTTCAGGAACATGTGAAAAAAATGACTGCTCCATACAAATACCCAAGAAAGGCAAGTATCTATTCTTATATTGGAAGTGTGCTGGGAAAAAAAACCCTGAAGATATGAATATGAGCATCTTTATCGCTCCCAATGGCACAGAATTGAAAATAGATTAGTAGGGTTAAAAGGGATCTTGGAGATCTTCTAGTCCAATCCCATGCTTGAACAGGAGATCCTATAAAATTCCGGACAAATGGCCGTCCAATCTCTTCTTGAAAACCTCCAGTGATGGAGCACTCACAGCTTCCAGAGGTAAGTCATTCCACTGATGAATTGTTCTCACTGTCAGGAAAGTTCTCCTTAGTTCTAGATTGAATCTCTGTAATGATCTTCCACTCGTGACTTCTTGTCCTGTCCTCTTGCACTTTGGAAAATATTTAAGTCAATCCCATCGTCTCTTTTAGGGCTCCTCAAATATTGGAAGACTCCTATCCTATCACCCCTACTGCTTTTCTTTGTTGAAGTAGACATACCTCATTCCCTCAATAATAATGTTAATAAATATTAACATTATACATGTTCAGGGGTGAAATCCAGCAGGTTCTGGAGAAACGGTAGTGGAAATTTTGAGTAGTTTGGAGAAACAGCAAATACCACCTCTGGCTGGCCCCAGAGTGGGGTGGATATGGAGATTTGGCAGTATCCTTCCCTCAGGAATGGGATGGGAATGGAGATTTGGCAGTATCCTTCTCTCAGGAGTGGTGTGGGAATGGAGATTTGGCAGTATCCTTCCCTCAGGAGTGGGGAGGGAACGGAGATTTTGTAGTATTCTTCCCTCAGGAGTGGGTGGGAATGGAGATTTGGCAGTAGCCTTTCCTCAGGAGTGAGGTGGGAATGGAGATTTGGCAGTATCCTTCTCTCAGGAGTGGTGTGGGAATGGAGATTTGGCAGTATCCTTCCCTCAGGAGTGGGGAGGGAACAGAGATTTTGCAGTATTCTTCCCTCAGGAGTGGGGTGGGAATGGAGATTTGGCAGTATCCTTCCCTCAGGAGTGGGGTGGGAATGGAGATTTGGCAGTATCCTTCCCTTGGGAGTGAGGTGGGAATGGAGATTTGGCAGTATCCTTGCCTCAGGGGTGGGGAGGGAATGGGGATTTTGGAATATCCTTTTCCTGCCACGCCCACCAAGCCACGCCCACAGAACCGGTAGTAAAAAAAAATTGAATTTCACCACTGTACCTGTCCATTCGTTAACAATTGACTTAATGAATGACAATGAATAAAATGCCAAGAGTTGCCTCTCCTTCAATGATTGTTCTGCTAGTGATCTTTTCAAAATCCAATGACAAGATCTCCCTTCTTGGGAAACCTAGTCGCTTGCTATATTTTCTGCTTTGATGGCTTCTTCCAAAAAGAAATGAGAATATCCAAAGGTCTTCGTGATAGGAAACGTGGCCATTTCATCCTCTCTGGAAAACTGGATCGCTTTCTTTTAGCAATCGAAATCTTGGCGTTGGCGTTCCAACCGATTTAAAGAGTTTTCGTCGCGGATTCCAGAGGATTCGTCACTGATTAGTAATCAAGGTTGCAAAGACAATCACAAGATCTGCACTACATGGCCCTTTCTGTCTTTAATAGGTGGAATTTGTCCAGCAGCTACCAAAATCCCAAATGGGGAAGATCCAACGGAACAAATTAAGAGATCGAGAATGGGGCCGAGTTTAAATGTACAGAAGGCTTGCTTTATCTCCACAGTTTCCTTTCATAGATGTGATCCAAAACCCTGTTTCTCTCGAAATGACCTGTTCATTGGCTTGACCTTGAGTGCTCAAACCTATAGATGCTATACATTAAAAGCAGTCTTCCTTGAAACCATGTAGCAAGAAGATGTTGTTGAGCTGCGGTGGCACAGTGGTTACAATGCAATACTGCAGGTCAAAGTTGATATTCAGCCGGTTCGGGCAAAATGGTAGCGGCGACTGTGGGCGTCCTCCTGCCCAGACATAATACCGTCTTATTTAACCACGTTTTCGAGGCTGGGCGCATGCTTGGAAGGTGTGCGTACTTCTGCTGACTGCCGGCTGCCATCAATCTGGCAGTTCAAATCTCACCAGACTCAAGGTTGACTCAGCCTTCCATCCTTCCGAGGTCGGTAAAATGAGGACCCAGATTGTTGGGGGCAATAGACTGATTCTGTAAACCGCTTAGAGAGGGCTGTAAAGCAGGGGTGGGTACTACTTACCTTTACTACCGGTTCACAACGAGGCCGCACATGTGCAGAAGCATTCTGATGACATCAGGGTCGGTGGGTGGAACCTCCCGCCAGTTTTACTACTGGTTCTATAGAATTGGTGCGAACCGGGGGCAACCAACCACTGCTGTAAAGCCCTGTGAAGCAGTATATAAGTCAAAGTGCTATTGCTATTAATTAATTAATTTATTTATTAAGCTTATATGCTGCCCTCTCTCCGGAAAGGACTCAGGGCAGCTCACAGCAATAAAAAGCAGATAAAATCAATATTAAATGTTAAAAACCATTAAAACTCCCCTTCACCGCCCTGAGTCCACTAGGAGAAGGGCGGTAGACAAATTGAAATAAATAAATAAATAAATAAATAAATAAATAACTCCCCTTAAAAAACCCCTTCAGTCCAATCCGGCCTGGTGAAATAACGGTCACGGCGGAAAGAGCGCAAGTCAGGGGCCACCTGGAGCCTTGTTGATGTCAAAATGAAAGAGAAATCTAGAGGAGTGGCCCCCAATCTTTTGGGCACCACCAGGCACCGGTCCCACGGAGACAGATTTTTCTGTGGACCGGAGGAGGCATGGTTTCACATGCTGCCTGCATCCCACGGACGGGGCTTCACTTTTTTGCATGGCCTGGTTTCTGGCATGCCGCGGCCCAGTGCTGGTCTAGGGACCGGGAGTTGGAGACCCTTGATCTAGAGGACAAGTGGAATGAGGTGAGACGGTGAAGGTGCTGGACTTTCTGACTGGGGAGAACCAGATTCAAATCACTCCCCTAGAAATTTTCTGAGTTCTTCTTTCTCAACCTACAGACTCTGGTTATTGTCGAGATGCACAACCGATCTCTGTGTAAGTTACCTTGAGGTCCTAGACCAGGGGCGTCAAACTCGATTTCATTGAGGGCTGCATCAGGGTTGTGTTTGACCTCAGGTGGGGATGGGGGCTGGAGGGGCGTGGCCAGGCTGGGTGTGGCCAGCTCAATGTCACTCATGTCTGGGCATCTGTGGCAGCGCGAACATTCTGCCAGCAAAAATGGGCTCCTGAGCTCCATTTTCAGCTGCGACGGCCTCCTGCAATCCTCTGCCAGCGAAAACAGAGCTTGGGAGAACTGTGTGTGGCCCTTGCAAGCTCCGTTTCTGGCTGCGACGGCCTCCTGCAATCCTCTGCCAGCGAAAACAGAGCTTGGGAGAACCGTGTGTGGCCCTCGCAAGCTCCGTTTCCGGCTGCGATGGCCTCCTGAAACTATCTGCCAGCAAAAACGGAGCTCCTGTTGTCCTGCTGGCAGAGGCACCGTGGGTCGGTCCTTCACTGTTTCCAGGGTGGCCCCGCGGGCCAGATCTAAGCACCCCGCAGGCCAGATCTGGACCATGGGCCTTGAGTTTGACACCCCTTTACTAGACAAAAGGCAGGAGATAAATCTAAACATATCAACATTTCTCTCAGTTCAAGATCTCGTTTCCCCCAATGGGTAGGATAGTTCATTTTTTCCCAAGAAGGAATACAGCCCAACAAGACAACTACATGAATAGAAAATTATCTCACTGTAAGAATGTTGACCCTGTAGGCATCTAGGCTAACCTTCACTTTGCACTTGTGGTATTCATTCCCATTAACCATCATTCAAAGTTAGTCGGAATTATGTTAACAATGAAACTGTCGGAGAACGACCCTGTTAGTCCATGTTAGCTAAAAAGTAGGAGCCTGGTATTAACACACTAACACACTAAGCTAACAAACCTTGTTCCAAGACCTAAACTGCAGCTCTGGAAAATTCCTTCTGATTTATTAACCCTGAATGTTACATAGTTAGAAGGAAGCCTAAATAACAGAACTCTGCTTTCTTACGTTCTGAAACGACCAAGATATTTATATCCTGATTCACAAACTTCCATTTTTGATACCGTGTTTCCCCAAAAATAAGCCCTCCCCTGAAAATAAGCCCTCCCCGAAAATATTTAACTGCATGTGCAGCTGGTCCCCGCCATTTCCTCTGGTTAGGATTAGGGAGACAGAGCTGGAAATCAGGTAAAATGGCTCTACGCGCCTCAAAATTATAAGACCTCCCCGATAATAAGGCCAAGCGCTTATTTCAGGGTTCAAAAAAAATATAAGACAGGATCTTATTTTGGGGGAAACATGGTACCAGAATTGATCTTTTCTATTCTGTGGGTAACTACAAAGGAGATCAACTGACTGGGAATCATACTAGGTCATAGAGACTAACACATACTCGATTCACAAATGATTAAGCCGATGGTTTGGACACCGACGGTCCCACACGTGAACGAGGCAGGGTTAATAATCATGATATATAGACAGGTTCATAAAAGGAGAAGATGGGTTCGAATAAAATGCTGACTCAGGTGATTAAGGATTAACGAAGATTGCAATGCTTAATTTGTAAAAAGGTGAGCTCAGCAAAATCAACCCTCCCTACGCAAGAGCTGCGTTCCCACCTGGCTTTAGGCCGGACAGCTGAATGATGTCTGTCACAGCTGAAAGAAAAATAGAACGAAATAAAATAACATCCAGTGCAATCCACGGTGCTCCTTAAAGCCTCTTTCCAGACTGTTCTCAGTCTGACAAAGCCATTAACTCTACAAGCAAATCTAGAGATTAATTTGCAGGCAAGACTGTTTTCTGCATTCTGGTCTAGCAGTGATAGATAATTACATGCCTTTCTGCAGCTGTGAAATCTAAAATTTGTTGCTACCGGTTCTGTGGGCGTGGATTGGTGGTGGTGGGGGTTTAATGTGACTGGGTGGGCATGGCCTTTTTTTTTAAACTTTTAAAACCATTTTTTCTACAACCTCTTCAGCAAAGAGGTTGTAAAAAAATGCTTTCAAAAGGCTCTGATGCTCCCAGCTGAGTTGCCTGATTGGCAGAGGCTTTTTTTTCTTTTAAATGCCTCTGACGATCCCAGCTGAGTTGCCTGATCGGCAGAGGCTTTTTTTTCTTTTAAATGCCTCTGACGATCCAAGCTGAGTTGCCTGATCGGCAGAGGGTTTTTTAAAAAGCCTCTGCCGATCAGGCAACTCAGCTTGGATCATCAGAGGCATTTAAAAGAAAAAAAAAAGCCTCTGATGATCGCGCGGCTCAGCTGGGCATGGGGGAAGGGCAGGGATTTTTGCTACCGCTTCTCCGAACCACCCGCCTCCATCGCTACCGGATCAGGCGATCCGGGCTGAACCGGGAGCATTTCACCCCTGCCTTTCTGGCTAAATCTTCTCATTTTGCCACTCCAGGCAGTCCTCAACTTACGGCCACAATGGTGTCCGAAATTTCCATAGCTAGGCGAGATAGCTGTTGCATGAGTTTTGCCCCATTTAACAACTTTTCTTGTCACAGTTGTTAAGTGAATCAATGCAGTTGTTATGTTAGTAACACTGTTGTGAAGGGAATCTGCTTCCCTGTTGACTTGGCTTGCCAGGAGATCACAAAAGTTGATCGCATCACCCCAGGGCACGACAGCTGTCATAAATATGAGTTAGTTGCGAAGCATCTGAATTTTGATCACATGACCACGGGGATGCTACAACTTTGGATACTGCAAAATGTCATAAATATGACCCAGTTGCCAAGTGTCCGAATTTTGATGGTGGCTTGATGGTCATGTGACAATTCTTTAAGATTTAGCAGAGGTACTGGTCTACCAGGCTTTTAACTGCTTGGAGAGATGTACCGGTCTACTCATTTGTTTTTGGAGGTACTGGTCTACCCATTTGGTTTTGCAGACACTGGTCCACTCATTTATTTTTGCAGGCACTGGTCTACCCATTTATTTTTGCAGGCACCGGACTACTCATTTGTTTTATTTTAACACTGATCAACTGTAGGGCGGCCCTTTGAAGCCCCGCGGCAAGAGTTTAAACAGGTTTTTTCCCCTCTAGCCGATCAGCTGGGACTCAGGAGGCAGCAATAGATTGGGGGTGGGGCCAAATAAAAGGTAAGAATAATGCAGGGGGGGTGGGGGGCGGGGGGTGGCAGAACCGGTTCAGTGATGTCATATCCTCGCCGCTACCAGTTCGGCAGAACCGGGCCGAACCGGGAGGAACCCACCACTGGGTAATTGCATACACCATGCAACCAGTAGTTGCATGGTGTAATATAATCAGAAGCTTGCTCCTGCCAGAAGACTATGAGCCCGATTTGCACAACGTTTAAGAAGATTCCATAATTATTGATTTCATTTCTTGTTAAATTCATATGCTGCTCATCTGACTATCCAAAGAGGCATATAGTTGGGTAAAAGGGTAAAATATAGCTCTGCCAAGTATTTTGGGTGATATCTCTAAGACATTCTTTACTCTTTGACGGTGTTCTGACATAGGCCTCCCAAGATCATTAAGCCGACTCCTTGTCCCAATAAAATCTCTTTTATTTAGGTTAAAGGGAAATTCTTCTCCAGCGAAGTCCCAGCCAAGTCTTTCCTGAGATTTCACAACTACAGACCTTTATCAGGCTTGGAGAGCTGCCAGGCTGACATCTTCCGCAGGCCATGCAGTAAACAATACTTGGCAAGAAGTCAGGAATCCCTTCCCTGTTAAACCAGGGCATGGTTCGAAACAAGATCAAGAATCCCCACCAAGATACTCACTGGAAAGAAAAATTTGGGACTCAATTGAAGCAAGATTTACTTAACAACTGCAGTGTTTCCCTTAACAACCGCAGCAAGGAAAGTCATAGAATCGGGCAAAATTCACTTAACCAATGTTTCAATTAGCGACAAAATTTTAGGGTTCAATTGGGGTCGTGGGTCCAGGACTACCTGTAGTCTTCAGTTCAAAGGGATCAATACTCTCTCTTCCTGGATTGCCAAAATTGTGATTGCCACAATTTTTTGGAATACCATTTTAATAGATTTATTTTTGTGGGATTGGATGGAAAATGTTCCATCCATCCCATCATTTCAAATGAGTGCAGAGAAGAGCAACAAAGTTGATTAGGGGACTGGAGGCTAAAACATACGATGAACGGTTGCAGGAACTGGGTAAGTCTAGTTTAATGAAAAGAAGAACTAGGAGAGACATGAGAGCAGTCTTCCAATATCTCAGGGGCTGCCCCAAAGAAGAGGGAGTCAAGCTATTCTCCAAAGCACCTGAAGGCAGGACAAGAAGCAACAGGTGGAAACTCATCAAGGAGAGAAGCAACTTAGAACTAAGGAGAAATTTCCTGACAGTTAGAACAATTAATCAGTGGAACAACTTGCCACCAGAAGTTGTGAATGCTCCAACACTGGAAGTTTTTAAGAAGACGTTGCACAAATTCTTTGTGCAATCTTCATTTGCACATAGCTGGAAACAACAATTTGCTCCATCGATTTGCTCCATCAAATACGATGATTATAAAAGAAGGTGCTAGAATGTGCAGAAGCAGATAAATTAACAACGGAACTTAAAGACCGAGAGGAAACGATTTATTATTAAACATGGGATAGATGGTATAGTTGGCTGGAGAAAGTATCTAAAATCAATGTATTAAACGTATAAACGTAAGAGAAGATATTATAGAGGAACGAAATACTTAATGTGTAATAGATATGTATATATTGTAATGAATATATGAATTAGTAAGTTATATATAAAATGTATGTGTATATAGTTGATCAAAAGACAAAATAGATATTACCAAAGATGCTGTAAAAATGTAACGAAGATGTTAAAGATGTAAATGCTGAATAAAAAATATTTTCTTTTTTAAAAAAAAGACCTCCAAGGTCTCTTCCAACTCTGTTATTCTAAATTCTAAATATTGAAACACACTTGGAGATGGTGGTAGGAAGATTGAGGAGGCAGAGAGCAAAAATCTTGACATGCTTTGATTGACACAGTCTATATAAAGAAAAAGAAACTTTTCACATGAGGGACACAGTGTAAGATTAACATTTGATTACAAAATAATTCAGGAAAATGTAATCACCTTTACCCTGCCTAATACGATGTTCTGATTCAAAGTAAAGCATTAACTTTAACAATAATTTATCCCTTCAGTATTAAAAACATCCAATTTTTGTCATATGCCTTTCCTTTCGGGAACTCGCTTTCTAATGAGGAGGCCTTTAAATCATCTGCAAAGGTACATGTTCTATTTTAAACATTTTTGTAGCCTGGAAACATTTGCAGACTCCAGATTGAGAAGTCTTTTTTTTTTTTAATGAGAGAATAATCTGGATTTGCTCCAGATGCATGTGAATATATGAAGTAATCCATCATGTCTTGTTGAAGAAGGTCACAAAAGGAATGGGACAGAAATTAATTGTGGGTTTTACGGATAAATTCCCCAGGTATTTTGAGATTTAATGTAAAGTTTTTTGCTGGATCTCAGCAGATATCAGTTAAACTATACTTTAAAAAATTATATTCTCTAAAGAAGGGCCTCTGACATTAATTTTTCGATTGATTGATGTACCGTCAAATAATTGTTGATTCTTAGCGATGAGAATGCTGCGTTAAAGATGTTTGATGATCCATTTGTACATCTAAAGGAAAATATTTCTGACTCAGGCTTGAGATCAGAGGTCCTTCCTGCTCTTGTGAACTTGGTGGTTTTCTTACAGAAGTTTTAGGACTCAAACTAGGTAATATCCGTGCTAGTAAAGTGTGAGATTTGCTCTCAAATTATTCTAATAGTTCTCACCATCAATGTTGGTGGAAGTGGTCTTAGAGGTTCTTTGGTTGGGTTGGTTAAGCTTGTTGGGCATGTCTTCAAGAAAACAACCAATCTGAGAGAACAGTTGAAACTTTCAAGAAGAGACTGGACTGCCATTTGTCAGAAATGGTGTAGGGTCTCCTGCTTGGGTGGGTGGTTGGACCAGATGACCTACAAGGTCCCTTCCAACTCTGTTAATCTATAATAAACACCAAGGACCCCACATTTCAACATCTTTTTGGCTGTCCTTGGCATTCTCCAACACCTAGCTTCAAAAACTATCAATAGTTTTCCTATCCTGTGTCTTCAAAATCTTTTTGCTTCTATAGAATAGCCAAGGAAATACCATGATTTGATAATTCTGATCACTATAGATATAGACACATCTCAACATTTGAATCTCTTTTCCAAGATCTTCATGGCTACCAAGATCTACCAAGGTCTATCAAGGCCACCCCTATTATTACAGTCTAAGAGGTTATAAAAATACATTTTTGCTTGCCCATTAGGCAGCATGGAGCCTACACAAGTTCATTGGCTTCCTTGTTCAAACCTTCATCACAATTAGCTCCTTCAATTTTACTCCCTGTTTACTTTAGCTACACGAGCTATTCCCCATGGTTGGTGCTATGAAGTTTCTCTCCAGACTTCCTCGGCTCCAGGCTGCTGGTCTTCCTACGTTCCCTTGCAGATTCAACAGTCAAACCACTCATGCATTTACATCTCTGACTAACTTAGATTCTGGGCCTCGAGACAGAGATTTGCCAGAATATTTTAATTTTGCAAGCGACGTCCTTGATAAATGGAGTCAAAGAGAAAAGGTAAGGTTGCATTAAATTTCTTGAGAATTTCTATTCGCTTTCCTTTTAATTCTCTGATAGTACAGTAGTGGCCAAAGTTGTGGAAACCTTTTGGGAAAAGTGTATTTTTGAGGTTTGATGGCTAATAACACCACTTTTTTTTTTGGACTTTCAAGATAATCCTATTCCATTGCTGGAATGGCCTGGGACTAGCCCAGACCTTAACCCAATTGAAAATCTATGGAGCTGAATAAAGAAACTGGTTAGTCAGAAGCCACCCAGCAATAAAACCCAGTTAATAGAAGCCATCATTCCATCTTGGTTTCACATTATAACAGCTGCAGAACTCAAAGACTTGGTTCCCTCCATGAGAAGACGTTGTAAGGCTGTAATTCATGCTAAAGGTTACCCAACTAAGCATTAACAGACATGGGGATAATTTTCGTGTATCTCGTTTTTTCTATGATGATCATTTGTATATATCTCATTTTTTCTACGTGTTTCACTTTTCTTCTTTATACAACAACTGCTATTCTAATAGCAAATCCTTCATCAAAGTTATTGCATTACATTCTTGATTCAATTATCTTTCCACTGATATATAATTTTAAGGTACTACTCCAAAAAAAAAAAAAAAAAAGTGGTGTTATTAGCTAGTTTTAGAAAATACACTTTTCCCAAAAGGTTTCCACAACTTTGGCTACTACTGCATATAGAGAAAGAATTCAACTTTAAGGCGACTCTGACAATTAACCGTAGTTAATTCCGGCTGTTAATTTAATCATTGTACAAATAGTTCTCGACTTATAGCCATTCATTTAGTGTGACCACTTGAAATTACAATGGCGCTGAAAAAGTGATTTACGACTGTTTCTTGCACTTGCAACCGTTGTAGCGTCCCCATGGTCACATGATCAAGATTGGCAGCTGGCATATATTTATAACAGTGATAGCATCCCAGGGTCACATGATCACCATATGCAAATGATTAGAATTTTCCATTGCTAAGCAAGACAGTCGTTAAGTTAGTCGCACCAGATTTTACGACCTTCTTTGCATGGTTGTTAAGGTCATCCTTGCAGTTGTTAAGTAAATCATGCAGCTGTTAAGAGAATTTGACTCCCCCCCCCATTGACTTTGCTTGTCAAAAGCCGGCTGGGTGGCTCACAAGTGGTGATCACATGACCATCGTAAATATGTGCTGGTTGCAAAGCGCCTGAATTTTAATCAACCGTCATCACTGCAAAAATCAGTTGTAAGTCACTTTGTTCATGGCCATTGTAATGTCGAACCGCCACTAAACAAATGGCTGTAAGTCAAGGGCTACCTCTACCTATCAATACCATTCTACCATTGGTCCCAAGTAATCCAGTAAAATTTACTGAGCGCTGCAGTGGCCTAGAAGTGAAGACACCCGTCTCCCACTCAGAAGGTTGAGAGTTCAATTCAAGGCAGTGACTGATGTTTCTCTATCAGATGCAAGGATACAATATCTGCTGTGAACTCCGTGTAGGCGTCAGGAAGGGCATTCAGCTAGCAAACGCTCCATTCTCCATTCTCCAAAGGGATTACAGGGTTGTTAAAAGGAAAGGAAAAATGCAGTAAAGATTTTCTGCTCAGTCAGACTTTCAAGACCAGGAGACCGTTCTTATCTCTGAGGACGTCTGTAATATCATTTCTCCTACATTGTCTGCCAGGAAGGGAAGAGACCTTCCAATCCAGCCCTCTGGTGGGTTACAGAAAACGATGAAGAGGTGAAGTGGACCTTTGAGGAGCTGAGCTATTTATCTAGGAAAACTGCCAGTGTGCTCTCAGAGGCCTGTAACCTGCGCAAGGGAGATCGACTCCTCATGATACTTCCAAGGGTCCCCGAGTGGTGGCTGCTCAGCTTGGCTTGCATCCGAACAGGTTAGTTCAAAGGGTGCTGATCAGGGATGAAATCCAGCCAGTTCTATAGTTCCCGGCTGCGGGAAGCTCCGCCCACCCACGCGGACGTCATGACGTCGCCTTTTTGTGACATTTTAAGCCTCTACTACTTCTACTTCTACTCTACTCAACTCTATTCTATTGATTCCCTCTCTTCCTTTTTTTCTCACAGCAGGGGTGAAATGCTCCTGGTTCAAACCGGATCGCCTGACCCGGTAGCGATGGCGGAGGGTGGTTCGGAGAACCGGTAGCAAAAAATCCCTGCCCCACCCCCACACCACTATGCCCAGCTGAGCCGCACGATCATCAGAGGCTTTTTTTTTTTTACTTTTAAAAGTATTTTTTCTACAACCTCTTCCAACGAAAAAATTCTTTTAAAAGTTAAAAAAAAAAAGCCTCTGATGATCGCGCGGCTCAGCTGGGATCGTCAGAGGCTTTTCAAAGCATTTTTTTTCTGCAACCTCTTGGCCGAAGAGGTGGTAAAAAAAAAAATGCTTTGAAAAGTCTCTGACGGTTCCAACAGAGTTGCCTGAACATCAGAGAGGCTTTTCAAAGTATTTTTTTAAAAAGCCTCTCTGACGATCTCAGTGGAGTTGCCTGATCGGCAGAGGCTTTTCAAAGCATTAGAAAAAATGCTTTGAAAAGTTTAAAAAAAAAAAAAGTTGGCCACGCCCACCCAGTCACATTATCACCACCACCACCAAGCCACGCCCACAGAATCGGTAGTCACAAATTTTACATTTCACCCCTGGTCTCACAGTCCTTTGTTCTGCTTTGCCAGGCATTGTCTTCATTCCAGCTACAATCCTTTTGACCGCTCCAGACATATTATACAGACTCCAGCAATCCAAAGTCAGCTGTGTTGTTGCCAACGAGGCTACTGCGCCGTTTGTAGACGTCGTGGGGTCAGAATGCAGCTGGCTGAAAACTCGGATCCTGGTTTCCAAGACCAGCAAAAGGGAAGGTTGGCTGAATTTCCATGATTTGCTACAGTGAGTATCCTTCCTGTTGCTTCAAGACCTTTGTGATACCAGGAGATATCATCTACAAATACCGTGTTTCTCCAAAAATAAGACCTCCCCGGATAATAAGCCCTCCCCTGAGAATTAAACTCCCCCCAGAAAATAAGCCCTCCCCAAAAATATTTAAATGTATGCGCAGCCGGTCCCTGCCCCTTCCTCTGATTAGGGTTAGGGAGACAGAGCTGGAAATCAGGTAAGACAGCAAAAGGATACCTGTCTTGCTCCACGTGCCCCAAAATAATAAGACCTCCCCAAAAATAAGGCCAAGCACTTATTTCAGGGTTCAAAAAATATAAGACAGAGTCTTATTTTCGGGAAAACATGTTATTACCTATAGATGATGAAAATCCTGGCATTTCTGTCAAATAGTATCTAAATACACAAGCTTTATTGTGTACAGGTATTCCTCGTATGTCCATTTCTACTCCAATTTAGAGATTTCTTGGGCTAAGCTCCATATGTTGCTTGGCTCTGCTAACCTTCTCTGCTTCTAAATATCTATGGAGCTTCTCAGTCATCCAGGTCATGTGTCAGCGCTTCGATGCTGGCATAGAGAGCAGAAGGGAGAGAGAGATAAGCTCTGAACTTTTGCCTGCTAAATCCCTTTGAAGTCGGGTTGTTGTGGAAATGAAGTGGGGGGAGACATTCCTGGGAAATGACGAGACAAGAAGTCTGAAGAATGACTTGGAAGATAGCCAATGAGAAGCAGAGATTTGGGGATCAGAAAGGGAGGGATTGGGGGGGGGGCAAAAGGTCAGTCTTGTCCGCATCGAGTCATGATCCGGTGGCTGTGCTCAATTAAAGAAAAGATTTCCTTAAAGATTGGCAGTTTGGAAATTCATTTATTTTGAGATAGTATCAAGTCTGACATCATGGTTGTCTCAAAGATGCTTTTTTTGCATTCTTTTGGAGAGTCGTTGAGGCCACTTGTACGTTTGTCTGTGTCCTCGGGGTCACCCTAGTAGTGCAAATCAGGGGCAGGCTTCAAAAATTTTAGCAAGGGGTTCTCTACCCGGTTGCTGAGTGGGCATGGTCATGATGGGTGTGGCCTAGTCGGCCTCCTGCACCATGATGTGGGGATGTTTTTGCCCTCCCCAGGCTCTGGGGGCTTTCCTTGAGCCTCCGGGATGGCGAAAACAGATTCCCCAGGCTCCGGAGGCCCTCTGGAGGCCAGAAATGTTTCCGTCCTTCCCAAACTTCCAGTAGGCCCATTTTTCGCCCTCTCCGAGCCTCCGTGTGCACCCTGCACTTACCTGCATCCAAAACAGGTTGCGTGGGGACTCCTGGGAGGGGAGGGGTGGGTGGGGCCCAGGAGTGGATTTGGGGATTCTCCGAACTGCACAGAATCTTAGCTAGAGATTCGCCCGAACCCCCAGCACCCCACCCCTGGTGCAAATGGATGTGGAGCTTTCTTGGAACTGCTGCAGATAAACCTCCAAGTGGCCTCAATGCCTCTCTAAAAAGAATGCAGATGACCAGCTTTGTCTGCAAGGAGTATAAACCCTTCCATTCCCCACCATCCAGTCAGAGCTGAAGAAGCTTCTTGGATGAGAAGCAAAACGTCTTCAAAGAAAAAATAGAAAGTTCGGTTGCCTCTTGAATAAAGTACCTTTGGAGTTTCCCTGCTTCTGTTTTGCAGAACCGCCTCTGACCAGCATCAACCTGTTCAGACGAAGAGCCTTGATCCGATGACCATCTACTTCACCAGTGGGACCATGGGCTACCCCAAAATGGTGCAACATTCCCAAGGCAGTTTGGGGTTTGGACTGGCCACTACTGCAAGGTAGTTCTATGGGTCTGCATTTGACCGACCTCTATATATTTCTTCGTGGATTGATTGATTGATTGCAGGTGGTCCTTGACTTACAACCCATTCATTGGTTCCAAGTTGCAAGGGTTCAAAGTTACATTAGCCTCAAAAAAGATGCTTTACAAACTGTACTCGCATTTACGATTGTCGCGGTACCACATCTGTAGTCTGCAGTTTGCATATATGACCGCTTATAGCATCCTGTGCAGTGGTGAAATCCAATTTTTTTTTACTACCGGTTCTATGGGCATGGCTTGGTGGGCGTGGCAGGGGAAGGGTACTGCAAAATCCCCATTCCCATCCCACTCTGGGGAAAGGATATTGCAACATCCTCATTCCCACCCCACCCCAGCCAGAGGTGGTATTTGCTGGTTCTCCGAACTACTCAAAATTTCCACTACCGGTTCTCTGAACTGCTCAAAATTCCTTCTACCGGTTCTCCAGAACCTGTCAGAACCTACTGGATTTCACCCCTGATCCTGTGGTCACATGATCACAACTTCTGCTATCTGTACTATTCTGGGCAATTTTCAATTGCAGCCTTCCAATACTCCTTGCAGCATCCTGATTTGTAAGATATTAGAGAATGAACCACTGCAGGATTAGCTGCAGAGAGGACCAGAAATATAGAGGAAGTCCTCAACTTACAACAGTTCGTTTAGTGACCGTTCGAAGTTACAACGGCACTGAAAGAAATGAATTCCGACCATTTTTCGCATTCATGACCGTTGCAGCATCCCCATAGTAATGTGATCAAGCTTCAGAAGCTTGGCAACTGATTCATATTTATGACAGTTGCAGAGTCCCAGGGTCATGTAATTCCCTTTTGTGACCATCTCAACAAGGAATCCAGATTCACTTAACAACTGTGTGACTAGCTTAACAGCTGCAGCGATTTACTTAACAACTAGGGCAAGAAAATGGGGCAAAATTCACTTAACAAACATCTCGCTTAGCAACAGAAATTTTGGGCTCGATTGTGGTCTTAAGTCGAGGACTACCTGTGTAGCATTTTCTGAATAAACTCACGGCTTCTGTGACCTGATCTCTTTCGAGAATGATGACCCCTACAATGGCTGCTATAGTTTGAGTCTTAATCATCACTATCTTCTTTTAATGACCCCATAAACCCTTGCAGGGTGGAGTCTGGTCCACTGAATGGAGCTGAGTGTTTTACTGGCCAGATGCCCTTCCTGTCACCAGTGCAGAGTTTATTTTTTCAGCAGATCTATTCTCATTGTGCCCAGAGAGAGAAATATCTGCCTCTACTTAGGATCGAACTCACAGCCTCCTGATTGTGAGGCGAGAGTTCTACCTCTATTTTTTCATTTCATTTCATTTTATTAAATTTGTATACCGCCCTACTCCCGAAGGACTCAGGGCGGTGAACAGCCATAAAATAAAACATATAGATACAAAATTTAAAATAGAGATAAAACTAATTAAATAAATTTGGCTGAACCATTTTAAAACCCCAATAAATTAAAACCAAATTTAAATTTCCATTTAAAAAGAGGAAAAGTTTAGGTCAGGCCAGCTTGATGGAATAAGAACGTCTTAAGCGCGCGACGGAAGGTACGCAGATCCGGAATCCTCCGTATCTCCGGGGGGAGCTCGTTCCAGATCGTAGGCCACTGCACCACTTTATAGTTTGAGTTTTAATGTCATTCGCAGAATATCTATTGGTTTTTTTTTATTATTATAAAAATATATCTATATCTATTGGTTATTTTTTTATTATTATTATTAACAGAGAATGGATGGGTCTGACTTCTTCGGACATTATATGGGGTCTTTCTGATCCTGGCTGGGTAAAATTTGCCATAGGATGTTTCTACTCTCCTTGGAGCCAAGGATCGTGTATATTTCAACATGGTTTTCTCCAGTTTGATCCCAAAGTAGTTTTGGAGGTAAGAACTGAGGTGCCTTATTTAAAAAGTCCCATACAGATAGTCAATGATTGTTGTGGTCCGCCAGCAGCCTGCAGAGCTGGCAGAGGAGTCGGACAGTGAGGTGGCGGGGGAGAATCATGGGCCATGATGGGGAAGGCCCGGACAAGGGCTCTGCGTCAGAGGCAGAGATGGGGCCAGGCCCATCTGGGAGTGATGCGCAAACTCCGGAGCCTCCAGAGGCAGATAGCAGAGAGGCAGAGGAACAGGAGGAGCCTGTTCCTAGTGCACTCGTGCGAAGAGCTGCCAGAAGGCAAGAGCAGCTAAAGCAAAAAGGACGACTTGGGAGGAAGGCCAGGAGATGATTGGCGCTTCCCAGAAGGCTTAAAGGAGCAGCAATGGCTCTTGGGATCTTTGTAGGAAAGCAACGTTGCTACATTTGTTCTTGTCAGCTCTCTTGCTTCTGAACTTTTGCCAAGAAAAGAACTTTGGCAGGACTGAGCATCGGGGAGGCTGTTTTTGCCCTCCTGGACGCTCGAGAAAAGCCTCCGAAGCCCGGGGAGGGTAAAAATGCCCCCCCACCATGGTGCAGAAGGCTGACTAGGCCACACCCACCATGGCCATCCCCACCCAGCAACCAGGCAGAGAACCCCTTGCTAAAGTGTTTGAAGCCCACCCCTGGTTATTTGCATATGTATTACTCAATTATATTTCTCTATGCCCACTGTCAAATCTCACTCCATGGTATTAAAAATGGCTTCCTCCCTTTTACTCAGACCCTTGCCAAGTATCCGGTGACGACCTTTTGTGGCACACCAACCATATTTCGGATGCTGCTCCAACATGATGTTAGCAGGTAAAACTCATTTGCATAGGAAAAACACCATTTTGTGGTGTTTTAGCTCTTGTGCAATTTGTATCACTTTTGGAAGATGTGAAGGACCAGGATGGGGACAAAATACTTATCCCAGAGAAGATCTTATCTGTGTCAGAGGTGGGGAACGATGGCCCCTTTATGACTTTATGGTCTTCAAATCCCAGAGCATGGCTGACTCAGGAATTCTGGGAATTGAAGTCCACAAGTCATGAAGGGGGCATCTTTCCCCATCCCCGATCTATGTCGTTGCTAAGAAATGACACCAGCTTAACGGCATATAAGGCAGTGGTGAAATCCACATTTTTTTACTACCTGTTCTGTGGGCATGGCTTGGTGGGCATGGCAGGGGAAGGATATTGCAAGATCTCCATTCCCATCCCACTCTTGAGGGAAGGATACTGCCAAATCTCCATTCCCACCCCACTCCTGAGGGAAGGATACTGCCAAATCTCCATTCCCACCCCACTCCTGAGGGAAGGATACTGCCAAATCTCCATTCCCACCCCACTCCTGAGGGAAGGATACTGCCAAATCTCCATTCCCACCCCACTCCTGAGGGAAGGATACTGCCAAATCTCCATTCCCATCCCACTCTTGAGAGAAGGATACTGCAAAATCTCCATTCCCACCCCACACCTGAGGGAAGGATACTGCCAAATCTCCATTCCCACCCCACACCTGAGGGAAGGATACTGCCAAATCTCCATTCCCATCCCACTCTTGAGAGAAGGATACTGCAAAATCTCCATTCCCACCCCGCTCCTGAGGGAAGGATATGTCGTTGCTAAGAAATGACACCAGCTTAACGGCATATAAGGCAGTGGTGAAATCCAAATTTTTTTACTACCTGTTCTGTGGGCGTGGCTTGGTGGGCGTGGCAGGGGAAGGATATTGCAAAACCTCCATTCCCACCCAACACTGGGGCCAGCCAGAGGTGGTATTTGCCGGTTCCCCAAACTATTCAAAATTTCCGCTACCGGTTTTCTGTCAGATCCTGCTGGATTTCACCCCTGATATAAGGGCAGTCCTTGACTTGTGATCACAATTGAGCCCAACATTTCTGTTGCTAAGTGAGACATTTGTTAAGTGAATTTTGCCCCATTCTACAACCTTTCTTACCACATTTGTTAAGCCAATCACTGCCATTGTTAAATTAGTAACACGGTCGTGAAATGAACTCGGCTTCCCCATTGATTTTGCTGGTCAGAAGGTTTGTAAAAGGGACTCCGGGACATTGCAACCGTCATAAATATGAGTCCGTTGCCAAGCGTCTGAATTTTGATCACATGCTGCAGCAGTCGTAAGTATGAAAAATGGTCATAAGTCTCTTTTTTTGGGTGCCGTTGTAACGTCCAACAATCACTAAATGAACTATTGTAAGTCGAGGTCGATCTGTAATCAATCCAAGTGATCCATTCTTCATATTTTGGAGTTCATCGATCTACTTGAAGATCCTTTCTCAGAAGAATATTGCTTTCTCCTTTTCTTCTTTCAGGTATAAGTTCAAGAGTCTGCAGACTTGCTTGAGTGGTGGAGAACCAAGTAATCTAGAAGAGCTCAAAGTGTGGAAAGAAGAAACTGGGTTGGATATCCATGAAGGCTACGGGCAGACAGAAACTGTAAGTTTGCAACCAGTTGTGTCTTTAATATAAATGTTCAGGGTGAAAAGGTGCACAACAGAAATGCGTGGAACTTTTCCAGATTGTTGTGGCCCACCAGCAGCCAGTGGAGCTGGCTGCAGACTCGGACAGTGAGGAGGTTGGGGAGGAACATGGGCCAGTCCTGGAGTCGGGGGAAGGCTCTGATGAATGCTCTGCATCGGAGGCAGAGATGGGGCCAGGACCATCCGACAGTTATCAACTACCTTCAGAGTCGGAGATAAGTGAGGCTGAAGAACAGCTGGAGCCTGTTCCCGACATGCGCACGCGCAGAGTTGCCAGGAGAAGGGAACAGCTAAGGAACAAGGGTCGACTCAGGAGTAAAGGCACAAGTGGACAGTGAATGGCCCCTCCCACAGGGAATAAAGAGGAGCGAAAGGGGAGGGGAGTTTGCAGGAGACAATTAGTTCATTTCCGAATGATTATCCCGAAGGACTCTTTACAACTATTTGGGACTCATCTGTGAATGAACAGAATTCACAGCTGTTGCAATAAAAGAGGTTTTTGGGACTACTTGTGTTTTTTGCAGGAAGCCTAGGTCAGAACAATCTTAAAATAATTTGGTTAAAAACAACTAGATACCTTCAGGTATTTATTTTTGACCCAAATGTATTTGTTTATGAAGCAGAAGAAACTCTGGGCAGCAAGCAAAAAATTAGTTAAAACAATAAACAATGTTGAGGCCCTGAAAAAATTCACGTCCATCCAGTATAGAAAGTCCTCGAGTTACAACCATATGTTTAGTGGGCATTTAAAGTTGCAACGGCACTGGAAAAAAAAAAAGAGAGATTTACAACCGGTCTTCACCCTTACAATGATTGCAGCATCCCCAGAGTCACATGATCAAAATTTGGATAATAAGTATAACTTAATTACACTCCTATAATTTATCCTCACAGTCCATTCTATGCGGCACCGGAAAAGGGATGAAAATTAAACCTGGATTCATTGGAAAACCTCTTTCTGGCATTGATCTCCAGGTAAGTCCATTTTGTCATGGATATCATCAATACAGGTAGTGGAGCAGTGCAGTGGCCTAGAGGTGGAACTCTCACCTCACAATCAGGAGGTTGCGAGTTCTCTCTCTGGGCACACTGAGAATATGTCTGCTAAACAAAACTCCGCAATGGCAACAGGAAGGGCATCCGGCCATTAAAACACTCTGCTAGCTCCATTCAGTTGCCCAGACTTCATGCCGCAAGAGATTATGGGGTCGTTAAATGAAGATGATGATAATCATCAATACAGGTAGTCTTCAATTTACAACCGTTCATTTAGTGACCTTTCTGTCACTGCATTCTTTTATTTACCAGCTGAGCTAATTATTTCTGGACTGTCAGACTTTCCGTAGCTTGCCAACTTCTTATCAGTAAGCTACGTGTATCCGTATCCACCCACATTCCTTCACACTCCTTCCTTTGTTCTCTTGCCACGGAGGTATCGGCTGCTGAGAAAGCAGCTGGCACGAACTATATTTCAAAATGTAACAATTACTTTTCTTAGTTAGTGAGGTGTTTTATTTTCTTTATAACAAATAAATGAGTTTTATTAGAGAATACTTTCTTCGGGTTTTATTTCAGAATATTGCAACTTGGAGAAGCCATGGTCCATCCTCTAATTAAATCAGGGTGATTGTCCCAGAGCCAAAAATGGGATCGATCAAAGCCCTGACACTTTCGCAGTTACAATGACCCTGAAAAAAGGAGCTTATGTCTATTTTTCACACTTAATAACCATTGCAGAATCCCTGGGCTCATATGATCAAAATTCAGACACTGGACAACTGATTCACGTTTATGATAGTTGCTGTATCCCGGAGTCATATGATCCCTTTTGTTGCAACCTTCTGACGAGCAATTTAAAATGGGGAAAGGCAGATTCACTTAACAACCATGCTTTTAAGTTAACCGCTGCGAGTGATTCGCTTAACTCCAGTGGCAAGAAAGGTTGCAAAGCGGGACAAAACTCAGTAACCAAATTGCTCACTTCACAACAGAAATTTGGGGTTCGGTTGTGGTCGTAAATTGAGGACTACCTGAATTATAAGGTGGGAAAATTCCTTGGCATAGCATGACCTAATAGCATGAGAATTGTGCATTACGATAAATCTGCTAGCCAAGGAGGTCCTGTCCAGGGGTTGGCTGCTGGGGGTTTGCAGGGGTTCGGGAGAACCTCTAGCTAAGATTCTGTGCAGTTTGGAGAACCCCACAAATCCCACTCCTGGCTGGGCCCACCCCTCACACCCCGCCCCTCCCAGGAGCCCCCACCCGGCCCATTTTGGATGCAGGTAAGTGCAAGGCACGCAAGGAGGCTCAGGGAGAGTGAAAAATGGGCCTACCAGAAGTTCAGGAAGGGCCTCTGGAGCCTGGGGAGGCCATTTTCACCCTCCCAGAGGCTTGAGGAAAGCCTCTGGAGCCTGGGGAGGGCAAAAACGCCCCCCTCCCCACTGTGGTGCAGGAGGCTGACTAGGCCACGCCCTCCATGGCCACGCCCACCCAGCAACCGGGCAGAGAACCCCTTGCTAAAAATTTTGAAGTCCACCCATGGTCCTCTCCAAAAAAAAAAAAATCAAAATCAACAAGGAATCTTGAATGACCATTTCTTTCTAGATCATTGATGAAAATAACAACTGTCTTCCTCCTGGAGAAGAAGGAGACATCGCCGTGAAGATCAAGCCGCAAAAGCCTGTGGGTCTTTTCAGTGGTTATCTGGTAAGGAAGAACCCCCTCAAACAACAGAGCAAATTTCAAGAAGTAGAAGAGATTAGGGGAGACACCCCCAGCCATTGTCCCTCAGCCCTAATAATGATTGTGGAGAAGCTACAGAAATGAACCAAAGATGAAGCTTCAAACGAAGCTTCGGTCCATCTCGGTTCCGAACATGGAAGTTGGAAAGCTACAACAAAGGTGACAATTGTTGGTTCCAAGACCACCCCACACCAATCCACTTTGGGCATATCAGTGATATCGAGGTGGTGAACATAGGGAGATCTGATTGGATAATTGCTGACCAATGACGAGGGAGGTGGGGAAGAGTTTTGAACAGAGATGGTTGAGAACGTTCTACTTTAATGATCCTGTGGGTTTTAACAAGCTGAATGATGAGGCTACTATGGCCCACACAGAGTCTATGGGGTTTCCACCCTATGATAGTCCAGTGATGGATCACATTTACAAGTGTGGCCTCACTCGAAGTTGTAGCCACCCAGGCAAGAATGTGAGGTGTGGATTGCCTGCTTCTTTGTCCTTAGAATGATCCGGAAAAAACCGCCGGTATCGAACGTGGGGACTACTACATCACTGGAGATAGAGGACTCATGGATGAAGATGGATACGTCCAGTTCACTGCAAGAGCAGATGATATCATCTTGTCTTCTGGGTAGACTTTGTTTGCTAATGCTTTGCAAGATATCTGAGATGCTTAATGCCAACAATAGCAATGGAAAATCTAGATGCATTCATAGGCCAGATACTCAATCTTGTACCACAATGATAGACTACCACCCCCATCTCCAAACACACCCACACACCACAGAGAAAGAGAGAGAGAGATTCCATCAACATGAATAAAATCAAAACTCATGGAAATGAGGTCAACAATTCCATCAGCACTATTAAAACATTTCCACCAATGAAGCGAAATTTTGAGGTCTCCAAGGTGTGTACTGAGATTGGCTCTTTCCATTCAGTGACCTTCCAATTTCCATGTTCTACTTTCGGTGCATGCTCAGAGGTACTTTGGCTCCTTCAACTGAAGTATAAAAGCAAGTTCTAGATAAATACATCAGGCACAATAACTTGCCAAAATCAAATGCTTCCTGTTAAATTTGGAAAGCAATGAAGTATTTTAATTCTATGTGGTAGCTCCCAGTATCCATTAACCTTTGGCCTATCAACATCTGGGTAGCCAACGATGGGCAGCGACTCTTCAGAGATCAGATTGGAGCTTTTGGCCTTCAATCTACAGAATCTCCCTTGATTTATGGTATTCTCCTGTTTAGATATCGCATTGGCCCATTTGAAGTGGAGCACGCTTTGATGAAGCACCCTGCAGTAGCTGAAGCCGCTGTTGTTAGCAGCCCAGATCCCATCAGAGGAGAGGTAAAGCGTCCATAATGCTGTGTGTTATGTCCTCTGGGTCAAGAACCCAACAAGGGTGTAGAATATAATCACCCCAGGTCACCGAATTGCTGAGAATCCTTCATCACGCCTATGTGCCTTCTCATAGATGGGGGTAGATGGGGAACTCATCAAATTTGCAGATGACACCAAGCTGGCAGGAATAGCCAACACTCCAGAAGATAGACTTAAGATACAGAAGGATCTTGACAGACTTGAACATTGGGTGCTATCTAACAAAATGAAACATAATGATGAAAAAAGTAAAGTTCTACATTTAGGCAAGAAAAACAAAATGCACAGGTACAGTATATGTGGTACCTTAATCAACAGTAGTAACTGTGAGAGGGATCTTGGAGTCTTAGTGGACAATTACTTAAATATGAGTCAGCGGTGTGCAGCAGCTGCCAAAAAAGCCAACACAGCAGTAGGCTGCATAAATAGAGGGATAGAATCAAGATCATGTGAAGTGTTAATACCACTTTATAATGCCTTGGTAAGGCCACACTTGGAATTGTGCATTCAGTTTGGTCAAAAAAGATGTGGAGACTCTAGAAAGAGTGCAGAGAAGAGCAACAAAGAGGATTAGGGGACTGGAGACTAAAACATATGAAGAACAATTGCAGGAATTGGGTATGTCTAGTTTAATGAAAAGAAGGACTAGGAGATACATGATAACAGTCTTCCACTATCTCGGGGGCTGCCACAAAGAAGTGGGAGTCAAGCTATTCTCCAAAGCCCCTGAGGGTAGAACAAGAAGCAATGGGTGGAAACTAATCAAGGAGAGAAGCAATCCAAAATTAAGGAGAAATTTCCTGACAGTGAGAACAATTAATCAGTGGAACAACTTGCCACCAGAAGTTGTAAATGCTCCAACACTTGAAGTTTTTAAGAAGAGGTTGGATAACCATTTGTCTGAAGTGGTGTAGGGTTTTCTGCCTAAGCAGGGGGTTGGACTAGAAGACCTCCAAGGTCCCTTCCAACTCTGTTATTCTATTCTATTCTATTCTATTCTATTCTATTCTATTCTATTCTATTCTATTCTATTCTATTCTATTCTATTCTATTCTATTCTATTCATCCGAGGCCATGGTCTCCCACAATTTGAGATTTCAGATTTTGTGACCAGTCTTCCTTGGCTTCTACAGTTTCTCAGTCAAAGAAAGTCTTCAGAATGGGTTATTTTATTCCATAGTCCACATTACAAAGGGGTAGAGATCACTTCACACAAGGCTTATGCTGAGCACAGTATCTATTGAAGCAACAGCTCTCTTTTCCAGTGTATGAAGTTCTATGGGGAGCTCTCCAGGGTCCTGAAAATGACCAACTCCAGTTTCTTAGCCATACAGTCAACCAGATGTCTTGGATTTGGCATTTTGATCCATCTATTGTGTCCTTCCTTAAAAAAAACTGAGATAAGTAGATGTTGACATTTGATGGTGTTAGAGGCATTGTCGCAGGATGTAAGCTGTTTCAAGTAAAGTTGCCTTTTTGCAATTGATTGGTGGTGGTTATGTCAATGCCGATGGTGTTCGAGGAATGGCCTGGTTGTTTTGGGATTGCATCCAGGATACCTATCACTATTGGTATTATCATTTTTTTAAAAATCACTAACATTATTATTAAGCATTAATCCTATCGTACCAGAAAGCTACCCTTGCACAAACCTTAAAAGTCATTGCTAATTCATCTTCTTTTATCTTGACGTGGTTGTAGGTGGTAAAAGCTTTTATCATCCTAACGCCTGCCTACCAATCACAAGACAGAGAGAAATTAAGTGTGGAGCTGCAAGGACACGTGAAGAAAATCACAGCTCCATATAAGTACCCCAGAAAGGTGAGTCCTTGGCACAACAGGAAGTTTAGGTCTTGTATGGCTTGAACCATTGGTAGGACCTTGAAGGTTGCTGAAGTGACACCATCTCCAAGGGTCATCATGTAGGCTACAGCCTGAGTTGTGGGCTAACTCTATCTGTTGATGAAAAAACAGATGGATGCTTTAGATCAGGGGTCAGCAACCTGTGGCTCTGGAGCCACATGTGGCTCTTTCATCCCTCTGCTGTGGCTCCCTGTCGCTCAAAATATGCGTCACAACCGCCAATGTGCGATACCCACCGGCATGCAATTTATTGAAGTTTTCGACCCATTTTTTTTTTTTTTTTGGATTTCAAAATATTTTTGTTGTCAGCAGAAATAAAAATTTGTTTTCTCTGTAGCAGTTCATTGATTGTATAGATGCAACACACTATAGTTTTTTTATACATAGCATAAAGGTAAAAAAAATAATAATATATGCAGTGCTATCTTCATTTTAGAGGTCAAAAGGGTTTTGTGGCTCCCGGTGTTTTCTTTTCTGTGGGAGACAGGCTTCTGGAGCCTGGGGGAGGCTGTTTTCACCCTCCCGGAGGCTCAAGAAAAACCTCCGAAGCCTGGAGAGGGTGAAAACGCCACCCCCCCCACCCTGCTGTGGTGCAGAAGGCCAAGTAGGCCACGCCCACCATGGCCACGCCCACCCAGCAACCAGGCAGAGAACCTGTTGCTAAAATTTTTGAATCCCATCCCTGGTAATGGTACTGAAAATCAGGGAAGGGGAGGAGAAGGAGGAGGAGGAGGCAATGATCAGATAAGAGACAGCTGCCCCCCACAGAATAAATGGGGTGTGGCAAGCATCTCAGAAGAGACCATTCCCAGTTTCTTAGACTGTAAAGGCGGAGGAGGAGAGATGTACATTCCGACTCGCAAGTTTCCTTAACGCAGCCTTAAGGAGCTAGAATTCCTAGTTTTCTTGTTTAGACAACCTTGAAGGGCTGACAGTTTTCTCCCTCTCTTTTTTTTTTAAATACGATTTCATTCTGTTTTCGTTAGATCGAGTTTGTTCAAGACCTACCCAAGACCATTTCTGGAAAAATCCAAAAGAGGTTGCTGAGAAAAAAAGAATGGGAGAAGGACTAATGGACTTCGGAACTAATAATGGACTTTGGGGGGAGGTTTTCTTTCTGTTGTTTTTAACTTTTGTAATGTTGCCGGAGTCAGCGGTGAGATAGGCGATCAGCTGGGTGACTTGGGGCCAATCAACAGGAGATGGTGAGTTCTAGTCCCGTCTTAGGCATTTAAAAGCAGCTGGGTGACTTTGGGTCAGTCAGTCCCTCTATCTCTCAGCCCAACCTACCTCACAGGGTTGTTGTTGTTGTGGGGACTTTAGGATGAGGAAGTTGTGTGGGATATGTCCGCCGCCTTGACTTATTTGCAAAAATGATAAAGGCAGGATACAAATAAATAAATATTTAATAAATAAATACACATATGAACCAGGCAATTTACCATTTATCAAAATGGTGGGCAAACCAGCCCATCATCATCATCATCATCATCATCATTTAATGACCCCATAATCCCTTGCAGGGTGGAGTCTGGGCAACTGAATGGAGCTAGCAGAGTGTTTACTGGCCGGATGCTGTCCCTGTCACCAATGTGGAGCTTTGTTCAGCAGATAGATTCCCACCCCACTGCAGAGGAAGAATACTGTAAAATCTCCATTCCCACCCCACTCCAAGGGAAGATTACTGCAAAATCCCCATTTCCTCCCGATCAGCTGGGACTTGGGAGGCAGAGAATAGATGGGGGCAGGGCCAGTCAGAATTTTTACTACCGGTTCTCCGAACTACTCAAAATTTCCGCTACCGGTTCTCCAGAACTGGTCAGAACCTGCTGAAACCCACCTCTGCTCTGAACTGTTATTAATTATATGTGAAGGTCTCAGCCACCAAAAAGTTGATATCTGGAATATAATTTTCTGACTACTTCATAGCCAGTAAGAGAGAAGACGGCTTCTGTGTTGTAACGTCAGAATATCACCATTATGATAAATCCAGAATTTTCCAAGCAGAAGTCTCCTCCTACGATATATTCTCATCTTCTAATATTTTAGAAGGTGGACATTTTCTTCACCCAGAAATTACAACATCGAACGAAGAAGATAGAAAAGCTTAATTAATGGACATACACAAGGCAGGAGATTCTAAACCCACTTCAAGAAAACACTGTGTGGTCCTCAGCTGTGCTCTGTCCCAAAGAAATAAACCCTATTAGGGTTTAGCAAGGTGATTTGGTTCACACACCTGCTAAGACAAGCTAGGTCTGCCAGTCTGCCAAATCTTACTTTGTCAATCATGTTTTAGCTTAATCTAACGGCGGTTTGCCGTTAGAAAGAGGGAGGCGGTGGTTCAGCGGCTTAGACTTTAACTTTAACTTTTATTAGATTTCTATACCGCCCTTCTCCCGAAGGACTCAGGGCGGTGTACAGCCATATTAAAACACATATAATTTACAAAATTTAAAAAAACCATTAAAATCGAATATACAAAAAATTTGGCCCACAAATTAAAACTAACATACACCCATTTAAAATCCATATTTATTTATTTATTTATTTATTTATTTAATTGAATTTGTATACCGCCCTGCTCCCGAAGGACTCAGGGCGGTGAACAGCCATGGAATAAAACATATAAATACAACATTTAAAATAGATTAAAACGAATTAGATAATTTGGCTGAACAAATTTAAAACCCCAATAATTTAAAACCAGATTTAAAATTTCCATTTAAAAAGGGGAAAGACTTAGGTCAGGCCGGCTTGGTGAAAGAGGAAGGTCTTAAGCGCGTGACGGAAGGTACGCAGATCCGGGATCCTCTGTATCTCTGGGGGGAGCTCGTTCCAGATAGTAGGTGCCCCCACAGAGAAGGCTCTCCCCCTGGGAGCCGCCAGTCGACATAGTTTGGCCGACGGCCCCCAGAGGAGCCCCTCTCTACGGGAGCGTACTGGTCGGTGGGAGGCTATTGGTGGTAGCAGGCGGTCCCGTAAGTAACCAGGTCCTAAGCCATGGAGCGCTCTAAAGGTGATAACCAAAACCTTGAAGCGCACTCGGAAGACCACCGGGAGCCAGTGCAGCTCGCGCAGGAGAGGTGTTACATGGGAGCGCCACGTCGCTCCCGTCACCATATTCATGTTAGGCCAGCCCGGCTTGTTGAAATAAGAGGGTCTTCAGGGCGCCTACCAGAATTCTCAGATAAGGTAATCACAGTCTTACTAGAGTTGGCAGAAAGCCCAGAAGCAGTTTTGCAGACACGAAAGAGAATGAACTAAAGTTGTTCCCTACAACTTGTTGCAATCGGCGTTCCTCCTTAAATAGGCTAAGGGAGTGGCCAATTAGCCCCAAGCCTTACTCTCGAGGAGACCTCCTCCTGAGGAGCCACCCCTGTCTTTTGGCAGCTCTGCGCACCCATGTATCGAGAAGAGGCTCCTCCTCTTCATCCTCTTCACTTAAAGAAGCTTCTGGAGGTTCTGAAGACCCTGGCTGAATCCCTGCCTCTGGCACCACATCTTCTCCAGCCTCCTCACTGTCCGACTCGAGCGCCAGCTGCACAGGCTGCTGGAGCAGCACCGCACCAGCCTCCTTGTTGTTGGAATTGGCTACAATCCGCACAGGCCGCTGACAGGCCACAACAGGAAGCCCGCTAGGCGCAAAATGGGGCACGGGGTGGTTGCATGTGCATGCATAGGAGGGCGGGAGAGCCTGGGGTCACATGTGCCGGGGGGTAGCGGGCGGACATGCCCACATTGCATTATGGGTGCAGGAACACGTTTTCGTCACACAACGACAAAAAGGTTAGCCATCAGTGCCCTATACAATTTCAACGCATGCTTGCCACTTCGAAAAATAAACGCATCCGTCTGGATTGATGGGATATTACATTTCTAAGGCATCTCAACTGCCTCATTGACTTTTCTGTATCCCCATAAGCAAGCGGAGATGGCTTTTTCCGTGTAAATTTTTTCACTCACTATCGTTCCCTAAAAGGAAAGAGCCATTTTCCCACGGAAGGGAATGTTGCTTCCATTGAAGACCTGGCTTTGTCTCTCCGCAGGAAACATCCCTGGTGGAGCATATCGCTGTATTTGAGAAATCGATTAAGTTACAAAGCGGCCCCCCTTCGGGGGGGGGAAATTAATTGGAGCGCAAACAAACACATCCGTTCCCCAAAGGAGCCACACCAAGCATTGTCCCCTAGGTGGATTTTAAATACCTCAATAATCTCAGGTTTGGAAGGGAAGAATAACCGGCTTCTCCAATGGCTAAGCGGTTAATTGCTTCTGAGAAAGAACAGATTACCTGTTTGCACCTGGAGGAAAGGATTCTAACTTTCAGGGCAGAAAAAAAAAACTGGGCTTTTGTATTTTCTCGAGAATTACGGGTAGTCCTTGACTTATGACCACAATTGAGAGGAGAATTTAGGTTGCTAAGCGATGCGGTCATTGAAAGGAGCCGCGTTTACAAAATTTTTTTTACCGCGGTGGTTAAGCAAATCGTGCAATCGTTAAACGAGCCGGAGATAGTCCTCGATTTAGGACCACAACTGAGGCCAGAATTTAAGGGACGTTAAGCGATGCGGTCATGAAAGGCCTCGTCGCATGACCAGACCCCCCAATTTTACAACCTTTTTTTTTTTTTTTTTTTACTGCGGTTGCTATGCAAATCGTACAGTTGTTAAGTGAACCAGGCGGCTGGTAAACGAACAAGTTTTCTCCGTTGACTTTGCTCGTCGGAAGCCGGCTGGGAAGTTGCAAATCAGGGCCACAAGATCACAAAACACTATAACCGTTGTAAATGCGAACTGGTTGCCAAGTGCTCAAATCACAACCACGTGACGCAGGGGTGTTTGTGTCCGTTGTAACTTTGAGAACAGGTTGTAGGTCCCTTTTCCATCTCGGTTGTAACTCCAAACTGTCATTGAACAAAAGGTTGTAAGTCAAGGACCACCTGTAGACATGCACAGATAGTCCTTGATTTACGACTGCAATTGAGCCCAAAAGGTATGTTGCTAAGTGAGACACTGGTTTGTTTTACTCCATTTTACAACCTTTCTTGCCACAGTTGTTAAGTGAATCCCTGCAGAAGTTAAGTTAGTAAAACGGTTGTTAAGTGAATCTGGCTTCCCCATTGACTTTGCTTGTCAGGAGGTTGCAAAAGGAGACTCACGTGACCCCGGGACTCTGCAACTGTCATAAAGATGAGTCCGTTGCCAAGCGTCTGGATTTTGATCACATGGCCATGGGGAGGCTGCAACCTGTCATAAATGTGTAAACTGGTCATAAGTCACTTTTTTTTGGTGCCGTTGTGACTTCAAACGGTCACTAAACGAACTGTTGTAAGTCGAGGACTACCTATACAAATGAATTGAGGCTCTCCCTATCTCCGTTTTGAAGCATCTGAAAACATCTCCTAAACCCTGCACGCTCTTTTGTTAATCCACATGGTCTTTTGCCAGGGGTGGGCTTCAAAAATTTTAGCAAGGGGTTCTCTGTCCGGTTGCTGTGTGTGTGTGGCCATGGTGGGCGTGGCCTAGTCAGCATCCTGCATCACGGCGGGTGGGGGGGGCGTTTTTGCCCTCCCTGAGCCTCTGGGATGGCGAAAACGGTCTCCCCAGGCTCCAGAGGCCCTCTGGAGGCCCTTCCCGAACTTCCAGTAGGCCCGTTTTTCACCCTCCCCAAACTTACCTGCATCCAAAACAGGTCACATGGGGGCTCCTGGGAGGGGAGGGGCGGCTGGGTGGGGCCAGCCAGGAGTGGGATTTGGGGGTTCTCTGAACTGCACCGAATCTTAGCTAGAGGTTCTCCCGAACCCCTGTGAACCTCCAGCAGCGAACCCCTGTCTTTTGCACATATTTGACTTTGCAGATTTGCTTCCTCAATCTTGGTGCAGAAATGCGGATAGTTCTTAGGCCCTGGAGAAAAAAGTGAGAGGCTCCTAAAAGGAAACACTATTCCGAAGACCTCATAATAATAAAGATGCAATTTAATTTGCTTGAAGAACAAGGAGACCCTATTCTGCCAGCGTATGTCTACCCTGCACAAAGTAGGAGCAAAAAGGGTGAGAGAGAAGCAAGCCATCCCTTGGTGAAGGCCAATTTCATTGCAATGAGTCACCTCTAATGAGTTCCCCGGAGTACCTGCCTGTTTATCACACTTAATTGTGCTCTTTTTCTTCTGAGGCTGCTTTAGAAACACACAAACATAAAGGAGATATCAGCTGCCGCTTTGCAGCCTGTTGAGATCAAATTATTTTTCCATCAGACACTGTCCATGACGGGTAAGAGCTAAATTCAAGTTATGGGTCAATTGGAATGGTCATTTTTAGCTTCAGCGTTTTTTCCCTAGGTCCATCAAGACAAAAGACGTGCACCATAAACTCCAATGAACTTCAGTGAGGGTCTGAATTTTAATGGAGGATGTTATGTGCATGTCCTTGTTCCTTCTTAGCTTTCCCACAAAACAAGAGATCTCTAATCTTTAAGAACTGATGGGCACATCTGGAATATAGAATAGAATAGAATAGAATAGAATAGAATAGAATAGAATAGAATAGAATAGAATAGAATAGAATAGAATAGAATAGAATAGCAGAGTTGGAAGGGACTTTGGAGGTTTTCTAGTCCAACCTCCTGCTTAGGCAGGAAACCTTATACCACTTCAGACAAAGAGCCTGTATAGTACAGTGGTCTAAGCACCCTGTTATTAACACAGCTGCCTGCAATTACTGCTGGTTCGAATCTCTCCAAGGCTCAAGGTTGACTCAGCCTTCCATCCTTTCTAAGGTAGGTGAAATGAGGACCCAGTTTGTGGGGGCAATAAGCTGACTTCATATAAATATACAAAAAGGATGAAGGCTATTGCTTAACGCATTGTAAGCCGCCCTGAGTCTCCGGAGAAGGGCGGCATATAAATCATTTTTTTTAAAAAAAAATGGTTATCCAACATCTTCTTAAAAACTTCCAGTGTTGGAGCATTCACAACTTCTGTCAGCTTGTGATGCGTAGCTTAGCAGAATGGCAGCCATGACGAAACATTTCTTGTTGGTTGAAAAAACAAAAGCTCAAATCTCTGTAAAGACTATCTTTAGAGAACATTTATTAGGTGTTTTCCTCCCATCCTTACTCCCTAGAGTAGAGTAGAGTAGATTACTATCCTTTTTCTTCCTGGGGCTTTTCCACTTAAACACACACACACACCAGAATGCTATTGGGTTCTAAAACAGTGCCAACAGGATGTTGAATCTTACTACTTACAGTCATTAAGTAAACATCACAATCCCTTATCTAAAACAATAAGGAAATTTGACACTCTCATTGCCAAAGCCAACAGAGTAACAGAGTTAGAAGGGACCTGGGAGGTCTTCTAGTCCAACCCCGTGCTCAAACAGGAAAAAAAAACCTATATCCCTGGTGGCGAACCTGTGGCACGTATGCCAGAGATGGCACCCAGAGCCGTCTCTGTGGGCATGCGTGTCATCACCCCAGCCCAGCTCCATAGGTTTCTCCGGGGAAAGAGAGGGGAAGAGAGAGAGAGAAAGAGCGAGAGGGAGGGAAAGAGAGAAAGAGAGAGAGGGAGGGAAAGAGAAAGAAAGAAAAATAGAGAGAGAAAGAGAGAGGGTGGAGAGAGAGAGAGAGAGGGAAGGAAAGAGAAATGATATTACAAAAGTTTTTCTTTTTTTATTGTTGCTAAACATAATATTTTAAAAGCAGGAAAAAAATGAAGGCGCATAAAAGTGCAGTTATCACATTTTTCTCTGCCTTGTTTATCGTTTTAGGTAACAAAACCTCATTATTCAGATTAAATTGCCATATTGGCACTTTGCGATAAATCAGTGAGTTTTGGGTTGCCGTTTGGCCACTTAGTCTCTAAAAGGTTCGCCGTCACTGGCCTAGACATTTAATGAAGACAAAATAAAACCGGAATCAATAAATAAACTCATGAGAACTTTTGACTTTTACTTCCCGCCGGTCGCAATCTTATTTTTATCTCCCCTTCAGGTTCAGATTAGATATTGCTGTGTTGAAACTCAGTGCTTGCTTTTTCCGATAGTTCATTGTTGATCATGACAATGCTTTCCCAGCTTTCCTAGTCAGCATCCCACAACACACAAAGGGAGAGGCACTCCCTGCTAGCTTTTTCTGACCACCTCATTGTTGATCATTACTGCCTTGATAATGACAATGCTCTCCCAAGCTTTCCTAGTCAGGAGAACACAACACACAAATCAAGGGGTGAAATGCTCCCGGTTCGGATCGGATCGCCCGATCCGGTAGCGATGGTGGCAGGTGGCTCGGAGAACCGGTAGCAACAATCCCTGTGCCCCCCCCCCATCATGCCCAGCTGAGCCGCACGATCATCAGAGGCTTTTTTTTTACTTTTAAAAGCATTTTTTCTACAACCTCTTCCGACAAAAAAATGCTTTTAAAAATTTTTTAAAAAAAGCCTCTGATTTTTTTTAAAAATTTTTTTTGATTTATATGCCGCCCTTCTCCGGAGACTCAGGGAGGCTTACAATGCGTTAAGCAATAGCCTTCATACTTTTGTATATTTATACGAAGTCAGCTTATTGCCCCCACAAACTGGGTCCTCATTTCACCTACCTTAGAAAGGATGGAAGGCTGAGTCAACCTTGAGCCTTGGCGAGATTCGAACCTGCAGTAATTGCAGGCAGCTGGTCTTAATAACCAGCTTAATAACAGGGTGCCTTAGATCACTGTACTACCAAGGCTCTGATGATCACGCGGCTCAACTGGCATCGTCAGAGGCTTTTCAAAGCATTTTTTCCTGCAACCTCTTGGCCGAAGAGGTGGTAAAAAAAAAATGCTTTGAAAAGTCTCTCTGGTGATCCCAGCTGAGTTGCTTGATTGGCAGAGAGGCTTTTCAAAGCATTAGAAAAAATGCTTTGAAAAGTTAAAAAAAAAAAAATAAAAAATTGGCCATGCCCACCCAGTCACATTACCCTCACCACAACCAAGCCACACCCACAGAACCGGTAGTAACAAATTTTACATTTCACCCCTGACACAAACCAGTAGTGGGATTCAACCGTTCATCCTTATTTTAGGTAGTAAAACCTCAGTATTCAGGTTAAATTGCCGTGTTGCGATAAATAAGTAGGTTTTGGGTTGACGTTTGGGCACTCGGTCTCTAAAAGTTTCGCCATCCCTGGCCTACACCGTTTCAGACAAATGCTTGCCCAATCTCTTCTTCAAAACCCCCACCCCTTCTGGAGGCGAGTTCCTCCACCGTGCCCACCCTTCTTGGGCAGATTACATGACTTGTCACCTGCACAGAATTAATCCTGCAGCAATGATACCCTTCTCTTCTCCTTTTCACGGTTTTGCCTTTTTTAAAAAAAAAAAAAAGAAAGAAAGAAAGAAAAAGGCGGAATGTAATTGGAGAAATTTTTAAAAAAAACTCTGTTCCCATGAACGCATAATTCTTTTCTGTAAGGCTCCAAGCAGAATGTTGTGGTTGTGATTGACTCATCAGTTAGAAATGCTGTTTTGGACTGAAGGCTCCATCCACCCTTCAGCTCCAAACTGTGTCAAGCTGAATGCATGTCAGAGTGCATACAAACAATCTCACGCCCCAATCAAATTCAGGCTTGGCCTACTTTCATTGAGAGCCGCCTACTAAAGTTAAATCTTCTGGGCTTTTGAAAGCATGATTACGGAAGAGAAGCCGAGGAGGTGACACTTCCATCCACCTGTAGACGCTTTGGAAAGACGAATTAAACAGAGCTTGTCCCCCCTCTGGTCACTTTCAGGTAAGGACAACTGTGATATTTTATCCTTCCTTGCCATTTCTTTTTTTTTTAAGTTTTTTTTATTTTTATAAACAAACATACAATACATAATCAATCTATCAGTGTATCCTCTTTTGTGTCTTCTCCCTATTCCTCAATAATTTCTCATGACTTGATATTTGTGATTTCCTTTGTTATAACATTTCTCCCACTTTTCTTTACACTATTACTCTATGTATATCTCTTCTCTACCCAATAATAAAATTGCCCCCAAATCTGATAATATTCCGATTCTTCTCTTTCTTTAAGCACCAAAGTCAATCTATTCATTTCTGCACAATCCAATTATTTTGTCCTCCATAGGAATTTTCTCTGCTTTCCATCTTTGCGCAAATACTATCCTCGCTGCAGTTAACACATGTACAATCAAGTATATATTTTCCTTACTAAATTTCTCTGGTAAGATAGATACGCAGTAAGAATAGTTCAGGTTTTAAATCTATATGTTGTTGTATCATTTCTTCTAACCATGTTTTAATTTTCATCCAATAATTCCTCGCTTCTGGACATGTCCACCACATATGATATTGCAATCCTGGTAACTGATGACATTTCCAACATTTTGTGGATTTATCTTTAAACATTCTTGCCAATTTTTCAGGAGACATGTGCCATCTATAAAATTTCCTTGCCATTTCTACCGGACAATTTCTCCCCGCTTTGCAACAGTTTCCACAATTGCTTCTCTGTCCTCGCAAGAGTGCAATGAAGAACCCTGAAGAACGTTGATTTTCCAAGATTCTCTTTCTGCCCAAGTTAGATGTGAATTTGCGAATAATTCTGGTGTTTTTGGAATAATTCTGTGGGAGAGGGATTTGAAGAGAGGCGAAGGAACGAGCGATGCCCAATGCTACTAACATGATGGTAGAACAAGGCAGGTTTGGGTCACTAGTTTATGAATTGCATTGGCTTTTTCTCTTGAATAAAATTATTTCCTGGACCCTACCTGCTGCTAGGGACGCAGTGGCTCAGTGGCTAAGATGCTGAGCTTGTCGATTGAAAGGTGGGCAGTTCAGCAGTTCGAATCCCTAGTGCCGCATAACGAGGTGAGCTCCCGTTACTTGTCCCAGCTTCTGCCAACCTAGCAGTTCGAAAGCAGGTAAAAAATGCAAGTAGAAAAATGGGGACCACTTTTGGTGGGAAGGGAACAGCGTTCCATGCACCTTTGGCGTTGAGTCTTGCCAGCCACATGACCACGGAGATGTCTTCAGACAGTGCTGGCTCTTCGGCTTTGAAACGGAGATGAGCACCGCCCCCTAGAGTCAGGAACGACTAGCACATATGTGTGAAGGGAACCTTTACCTTTACCTTACCTGCTGCTAACAGACATTTTAGAAGGAGAAGAATCAACACGCATCTCACCAGCCAGCTTAGGTGTTCTTTGACATGCTGAATGTGATAACAAATCAATTTATTTATTTATTTGTTTGTCAAACACGTACAAGATAGCAGGTATAAGTATGAATATGGACATGAACGAAGGAAATGAATACAAATAAATGGGGACAGTAGGACAGGGACGGTAGGCACGCTGGTGCGCTTATGCACGCCTCCTTTACGGACCTCTTAGGAATGGGGTGAGGTCAATGGTAGACAGTTTAAGGTTAAAGCTGTGGGGGTTTGAGGATGTAACAACGGAGTCGGGTAGAGCATTCCAGGCATTGACCACTCTGTTGCTGAAGTCGTATTTTCTGCAATCGAATTTGGAGAGGTTTGCCTTGAGTTTGTATCGATCGTTTGCCCATATATTACTGAGGTTGAAGCTGAAGAAGTCATTGACAGGTAGGACGTTGTAGCAGATAATTTTGTGTGCTACGCTTAGGTCAGACCATTTAGATCAAATCTATTTCTAACCTCTTCCTTCCCCGAAGAACCAACTCTAATGCAGTAGCTTCACCGCTGGCTCCATTCAGCCATGAAGATCTTATTCATCAACCACAAGTTGCTGACGTCCATTTGGAGGAGCAGCAGGAAACTTGGTGGATCGGTCCCTCAAGCCGCGAGGCTGTTTACGTCTCTCAATCTTTCCGAGTTTGAAGCCATTAATCGAGGGGACAAAGAGGTGCCAAAGTACTTTAATTTCGCAAATGACGTGCTGGATAAATGGTCTAAAATTGAAAAGGTAAGGTTCCTTCCAAAGAATTTTAGAGGAGGGGGACTCCTGATGGATGTGCAATGTCCCCATATCTCTTTTTTTTTTCCCTTCAAATAATTGAAGAGAAATGAGACAACATATCAGATTGGGACCTTGATACTTTGTCAGCCCCAAATTTTAAGCAAATCATGTAGTGTTTGCTTGTTTTTAAGTATTAAAGTATTAATAGTTTTAAGTATTTAAGTATTAAGCATCATGGAAGAAAATATTGTTTGGAACTCCATTCCTTTATACAGTTCTCAAAGAGTGCAATGTAAATTTGGAAATTATAACCATAATTCGTGTCTCAGCACTTCACCTGATAACCTGCATGCTTGCTTTTTATTTATTTCACTTATTTTTAATTATTAAAATTTGTTTTCTGCCCTTCTTGCCACAAGGCAACTCTAGGCAGCTTACAACATCAAAATGACACCATAAATATTGGTATAAATGTGTAAAATCACACTAAAATTGTGATAAATAAATACAACTTTTTCTTCTATCCAGGTGAGATTTTTCTTCTTCAGATATAGTCTACCTTAACTTTTTAAATTAAATGGTTTATTTGTTTCCATTTTTCTCTTTTTTCTATTCTTTTTTTTAAAGAATAGTGTAACGTAAACAAGAGATTTTCAAGAATTATAAATTCAAAAATGTCAGAAGTAACATGAATATAGTTCTATGTGCTACGATTTCCTGCATCTGTTTAGAACTTTAAACCATAACTAAAATAAAATTGGTCTACGATGATTTAACAGCAAAACCCAAGGTGATATAAATTATAAATCAAAATGAGAGATAGCAACAATTTCTGCCTCTTTTAAGAATTCTATTCCTAAGGAGAAGAAAAGAAGGAGGCTAGAAAAATATTTTTATTTAAGAATAAGAATAAAAAAGGACAAGAAATAAGAAAATAAAAACAGATGAATCCTGAAAAAATAAGCTTTTGCAAAAGGGTTCTCCCATGGAAGAGAGAGAACGTCTGACCACGTTGATTTCGATGTATTTAAACCATTTCGATGGTTTAAATACAGTTTTCGAGGTACAGCAATACAATGCAAACGCATTGTCTTTAGGTCTTATATAACATTTTGGCTTTCTTCACATGTTCTGCCTGGAGTTCCCCTCCAAAGGTACCCTCCAAAAATACCCTTTACATATGTTTTCATACCTATTGGTATTGTTCTCCTTAATTGATCATTAGGCTCTTCCTCTTTTTCAATAGAGCTTAGGTCAGCCTGACTCAATTTAGAATATACCAAAGCATCTATTTCCTCAAAACAAGCATCACAGTTCCTTTTTCCTTTCCAGAATATAATGCTTACTCATGTCCTATTCTCAGGGTTATATAAATCAGGTTATATGAAGGTTAAATATGTCGTTACTTTGGCTATGCTTTTTACAGGAATAATTCATTTTTCTCTCACATTTATATAGCAGCTCATCTTCTAACGAACTCTGGGCGGCCGCCAATCATGCATTTAAAAAACACATAACGTTATATTAAAACTATAAAACTAAATGTCAGATTTCGGTGCTATCTTAAATAAACTTCATTCTCAAGTGCAAAGTCTCTAATGAATCACTTTTATTTTAAGAATAGCAGAATCCAACATTCCTGATTCAAGTTGCAGCCAAACTGGCCCCTCCTTCCAACCCCCTCCTCTTCCGCTCTCCAACCCCAATGTCCCATTGGCCATCATGCAGATCCATCTCTACATCCCGGCACGTTCTTTTCACAGGAATGTGGCCCCCACCCTTGTCCCCCAGGAAACACTATCTGTAACCTACAAAAAAATAGGTAAAAGTTCATCTCAGCAATAAATCAAGCTTCTGCTCTCTGCTTCATCTCGTTCATGTCAGCGTTGGAAGAGAGTCTAATTTGGAACGCTGACACTAAACACATTAAAACATTAAACTATCTTTCAATCTTCCCCAATCTTCCAGATGTGTGAACTTACAACATCCAGAACTCTGAAGCCCACGATGATCCGTTCTGGAGGTCAAATCCCCACATTTGGAAGACAAAACCGTTCTGAATTTTTTTATTAGGCTCACTATTTTCTTTTCTCATTCTACGAACTAAAGACGTAACTTTTGATTGACTATCTCAACGGAGAAACCTTCTTCTATTGTCTGGTTGAACCTCCCCAGATCAGCTTGCTTATTACGGTGGAGGAAACTATGAGCATTTGTTTGCTTTTATATATTTATTTATTTGTCAACTAAGTATAAGATAATAGGTAGAAGTATAAACATGGTTATGAATACATGAAATGGATACGAATAAATGGGGATAGTAGGACAGGGACGGAAGGCACATTGGTGCGCTTATGCACGCCTCTTACAGACTCTTAGGAATGGGGTGAGGTCCACAGTAGACAGTCTAAGGTTAAAGTCTTGGGGGTTTGGGGAAGAAACCACAGAATCAGGTAGAGCATTCCAGGTGTTGACCACTCTGTTGCTGAAGTCGTATTTTCTGCAAACGAGTTTGGAGCAGTTTACCTTAAGTTTGTATCTATTGTGTGCTCGTGTATTATTGCGATTGAAGCTGAAGAAGTCATTGACAGGTAGGACGTTGTAGCAGATAATTTTGTGTACTACGCTTAGGTCAAACCGAAGGCAGCGTAGTTCTAAATTGTCTAATCCCAAGATTTCGAGCCTGGTGGCATAAGGGATTCTGTTGTGAGCGGAGGAGTGGAGGACTCTTCTCGTGAAATATCTCTGGACTCGCTCAATTGTACTAATGTCCGATATACAGTGCGGGTTCCTGGCAGACGAGCTGTATTCAAGAATTGGTCTAGCAAAGGTTTTTATGCCCTAGTTTGCAGTACAACATTACCGGAGAAGAAGCTTCGCAAGATTAGGTTAACAACTCTTAATGCCTTTTGGGCAATGTTGTTGCAGTCTCTTTCGATATTGTTTTGCAGGATGGAGGGAGACCCCATCACCCAGCTTTCTGGTGGATTGATGGAAAAGGAAGAGAAGTGAAATGGGGCTTTGAAAAACTGGGCTTTGTCTCCAGGAAAGCGGCCAACGTACTCACGGGACCCTGTGGCCTACAGAGAGGAGACCGAGTGATCCTCATTCTGCCTCGGATCCCAGAATGGTGGCTGCTAACCGTGGCATGTATTAGAACAGGTAAAAAAAACAACAACCCCTCATCAGATGAGGAAGCAATTCGGAAATATTAGGCTGTGCAGAGACGGACAGACTGACTTTAAAAATAAAAGACAAAGAGGATGGCCTTACAGGTTTCGTAAAGGGTAGGCTTCTTGACAATGGACAGGTGTATGACAATATCAAGTATGTAGCACTGTTCTACAGGGGGAGGCAGATATCCTAGTAGGATCTTAATTTGAGATGGATGAAGTTCTACCTTACCTTGTCACTGCCTTCAGTTGTCCTACCTCCAGGCTTCCCTAAAGTCATAATGATGGATGCAGGAATGATGACCCAGAACCTCATCTTCCATTCTTGCTTTTTTTGGGGAGGGATGGAACAAGGTGACTTTTCAAAGCTTCTCGTGAAGGAGCAACGTGGTAAGAACATCCTCAAAGTTATGTATTTATTCACCTTGCCAGGGATCATCTTCATCCCGGGGACCCCACAGCTGACAGCCAAAGATATCCAGTACAGGCTCCAGGTTTCCAAAGCTAAAGGCATCATCACGAATGATTCGCTGGCCCCCATGGTGGACACCGTCTCTTCGTCATGTCCTTCTCTGCAAACCAAGTTGTTGGTCTCCGAGGGCAGGCGAGAAGGATGGCAACATTTCAAGGAGCTGTTTGAGTAAGGCACAAGGAATAACAGAGTTGGAAGAAGGGACCTTGTAGGTCATCTAGTCCAAGCTGGAGATCCTACACCATTTCTGACAGATGGCAGTCCAGTCTTTTCTTGAATGCCTCCAGTGATGAAGCTCCCACAACTTCTGAATACTACACACCTAAGGGTGGGATTCAGGACATGCGTGGAGGCTCTGGGAAGGTAAAAAACAGGCCTATTGGAAGTACCGGAAATCTGGAAATGGGTTCGTTTCCCACCTCTGGAGGGCCTCTGGAGCCCGGGAGAGGCCGTTTTCGCCGTCCCAGAGGCTTGAGGAAAGCCTCCGGAGCCTGGGGAGGGCGAAAATGCTCCCCCCTCGCCCTGTGGTGCAGGAAGCCAACTAGGCCATGCCCCCATGCCCACACCAACCAGCAACCTGGCAGAGAACCAGTTGCTAAAATTTTTCAATCCCACCCCTGGCACACACCATTGCACAGAATGGATAGGAAATATGTTAGGGACGTCAGGCACTCGGTAACCGTAGCCTTTTAGAAGGGAGAAACTCATTTTGGCTAAATTACCATCCAGAAGGACAAATGCAACAAAGCTGCACGCTGAGACACTTTGAAATTGATAACCATTTTAATTTCTGAGCCATTTTAATATATATATAAAATCGAGGCTGATCGAGGCTGCCTGGACAAGTCCCTACAATTTTCTTGGCAAGGATTTTTTAGAACCAGTTTGGCATTGCTTGTTTTTTCTCAAAGCTAAGAGAGAGCTGGCTTTGTGCCTCAGGCAAGACTAGAACTCAATGTCTCCTGATTTCTAATCTGTTGCCTTAATCACTACTCCAAACTGGGTCCCTAAATCAAAGATAGACTTCTTTAGCTTCTTTAAGAAAGAATGGGAGAGAACCTAACAAAACAAAGGCCAAAAGATTACTCTAGAATACGATGATTGATTAAGGTAAAGGTTCCCCTCGCACATATGTGCTAGTCGTTCCCGACTCTAGGGGGCAGTGCTCATCTCTGTTTCAAAGCCGAAGAGCCGGCACTGCCCGAAGACGTCTCCATGGTCATGTGGCTGGCATGACTCAATGCCAAAGGTGCACAGAACACTGTTCCCTTCCCACCAAAGTGATCCCTATTTTTCTACTTGCATTTTTTACGTGCTTTCGAACTGCTAGGTTGGCAGAAGCTGGGACAAGTAACGGGAGCTCACCCCGTCATGCGGCACTAGGGATTCGAACTGCTGAACTGCCGACCTTTTGGTCGACAAACTCAGCATCTTAGCCACTGAGCCACCATGTCCCTTCATTGATTGACTACATGCCATCAATTCATTGTTGACTCTTAGCACCTACATAGATAGATTTTTCTCCGGGATGGCTTGTCCTTCACCTGTTCCTTTGCTTCTTTCAATGGTGCCCATATCGTCACCATAATTGAGTCTTTCTACCTTGGTGGTTGTCCCAGTGGTGGGATTCCACTGTTGTAACAACCGGTTCACTTCACACGTGCAGTACATTTCAAAATAGCTCTAAAATTTACCTTCTACTGCAGCCCCGGTGAATAAAACAGCTGAGGCGTGGCAATCCGCTCTACCGCGCTGATCAGCTATTCAAACAAAGGAAATATAGGTCGGTATAGTGCAGGGAGGGCTGGTGGGCCCAGCTGATCGTCGGAGCGAACCTGTTTGCACTCAGTGGATCATTGGAACTACCGGTATGCCCAAACCGGTGCAAACTGGCTGAATCCCACTCCTGGGTTGTCCTCTTCTTCTCTTTCCTTCCATCTTTCCCACCACCAGGATCTTCTCCAGAGAGCTGGGTCTTCGCATAATGTGTCCAGAGTAGGATCATTTGAACCAGTGGTGAAATGTAAAATTTGTTACTAGCGGTTCTGTGGGCGTGGCTTGGTGGAGGGGATACTGTGACTGAGTGGGCATGGCCAACTTTTTTTTTTTAACTTTAAAAGCATTTTTTTGGCTGAAGAGGTTGTAGAAAAAATGCTTTTAAAAGCCTCTGACGATCCCAGCTGAGCCGCACAATCATCAGAGGCTTTTTTTTTTTTTTTTTACTTTTAAAAGCAATTTTTCGGCTGAACAGGTTGTAGAAAAAATGCTTAAAAAAAAAAGACTCTGACGATCGCACGGCTCAGCTGGGCATTGGGGGGGCAGGGATTTTTGCTACCAGTTCTCCGAACCACCACTCGCCATCGCTACCGGATCAGGGGATCCGGTCCAAACTGGGAGCATTTCACCCCTGATTTGAACCTGGGAGTATCTGAGAACCTGAGAAATAGCGAAATGGATCTGGCAAGGGTAGATAAGCACTGAGAAGGGGAAAGTGAGAATGTTACACATGGGAGTCTATATCGTGTTTCAGAAATCTGTGAACGTAACTGTTCAAAACAGTTTTGAAAGGCTTGTGGTCTGTAGTTGTTGACGTCCCTTTTGAGTTCAGCTTCTCCGTGCAAAACAGCGATCGATCGAAATGTAAATTGTGAATGCAGTGTTAAAGGTAGCAATTTTGTAAAGCAATCATTCAGAAATCTACTTCCTAGGAGAGAAAAAACAAGCTCTTTAACAGACACTCTCGGTGGCGGTGCTTTTTAAATATTGTGAAAAATAAAACAAGCAGGTGCTTAAAACCAATAACGCAGGTCCTTTGCATGTCTGAGTGCCACTTTCCACCATCGTTGTAGGTCTGAGAGGCATTTAAGTCTGCAAATGAAACACCTACCTGGGAATAATTCTCAGCACACTCAGTGAGCTTTTCTTTCCAGTCAACACACATTAGACTCTGCTCTGAATTTCTGGTAGATAATTACTTCATTCAGGCAGGGAAGGCAACAGGGAGCCCTGAGACGGTCAACACTCTAGATTCAGGGGTGCCAAACTCAAGGCCCGTGGACCACATCCTTAAATCTTCTTTAAATCTGGCCCACGGGCCAACCTGGAAATATCAAAGGACCGGCTTGCAGTGCTTCTGCTGGCCAAAATGGGCCATGGGCAGCGGTGGGCTTCAAAAGTTTTAGCAAGGGGTTCTCTGCCCGGTTGTTGGGTGGGTGTGGTCATGGTGGGTGTGGCCTAGTCGGCCTCCTGCACCACAGTGGGGAGGCATTTTTGCCCTCCCTAGGAGGTTTTCCTTGAGCCTCCGGGAGGGCAAAAATGGCCTCCCCAGGCTCCAGAGGCCCTCTGGAGGCTGGAAACTGGCCCATTTCCGGCCTTACGGAACTTCCGGTAGGCCCGTTTTTTGCCCTCCCTGAGCCTCTGTGCACATCCTGCACTTACTTGCATCCAAAACAGGCAGCGTGGGGACTCCTGAGAGGGGAGGGGCAGGATGGGCAGGGCCAGCCAGGAGTGGGATTTGGGAGTTCTCCGAACTGCACAGAATCTTAGCTAGAGGTTCTCCCGAACCCCTACGAACCCCTAGCAGCCTACCCCTGGCCATGCCCCCCTCCCCCCGCGAGGCACATTTTTGGGCGGAAGAGTATTGCAGGAGGCTGTCCAGGCTGAAAACGGGGTGTGGGGGGGGCTGCATGCGCACCCCCTCCCCATGCCCCATTTTGGCTGACAGGATGCTCCAGGAGGTGTCCATCTCATCCCCCCTGCTCCCCGCTCCCCCTGCTGGCCCACAGAAGGCAACTACAATTCTGATCCGGCCCTCGAAGAAATCCAGTTTGACACCCCTGCTCTAGATAAAACATCTCTCTATGAGTGATGTGATCAATTTGCCCTTGTTGATCAATTTTCTTTTTTTTTTTAAAGTGAGAAGGATGAAGTTTCTTTGTGTTCACAGCTGATGTCCTTCCTTGGGTTTCTTTTAGGGCTGCTCCTTCCCGCCACGACTGTGTTCAAACCCAGAGTGATGATCCAATGGTTATATACTTCACCAGCGGAACCACAGGTTCTCCAAAGATGGCTGAACACTGTCAAACCAGCTTAGCCTTGGGCTTGGCCCTAATGGGAAGGTATCCTTAATTTTCTTGCAGGCCTTGAACTTAACCCCAACCAACCAGAATTCGGTCTATTCAACCTCTTGGAGTTTCATGCAAGGTGTTCTGCCCCAGCTACGGGTCCCAAGAAGTGTAGACCCCTTTCAAAATGCAGGCTTTAACCACCAATGTCCTTATCAACCTGCTATGAATTACAGAGATTAAACAAAGTCCGACAAGGGTTGGCAATCAGCCTAGAAACCAAGTTGTAGCAAAAAAACTCACTCTCAAAATGCTCTGCGTAGGACCAAGCGTTGTTTCCAGCAACATTTGCCAGCTGTGTGTGAACTTAAATAGGCTAAGGGAGTAGCCAATTAGCCCCAAGCCTTACTCTCGAGAAGACCTCCTCCTGAGTAGCCACTCCTGCCTTTTGGCAGCCCTGCGTGCTCGAGCATTGAGAAGAGGCTCCTCCATTTCACTCTCTTCACTTGGAGGAGCCTCTGGAGGTTCTGAAGGCCCTGACCGAGTTTCTGCCTCTGGCACCACATCCTCTTCAGCCTCCTCACTGTCCAACTCGAGCGCCAGCTGCACAGGCTGCTGGCGCGACACCACACCAGCCTCCTCGTCGTTGGGATCAGCCACAATCCACGCAGG